>CM055907.1:11641500-11766500 GCA_029582155.1 Panopea generosa | reverse complement strand
CTTCGCAGGTAAATAGCAGTGCTTCCACTTATTCAATGGAACACTGATACTTTCTCAGGTAAATATAAGTGCTACCACTCTTACCATGGACTACTGCTACGTTCTCGGGTAAATATAAGTGCTACAACTCATCTAATGGAACACTATACTTTCTCAGTAATTATAAGTGCTACCACTCTTACCATAGAACACTGCTACGTTCTCAGGTAAATATCAGTGCTACCACTCTTACCACGGAACACTTCTACCTTCGCAGGTAAATAGCAGTGCTTCCACTTATTCAATGGAACACTGATACTTTCTCAGGTAAATATAAGTGCTACCACTCTAACCATGAAACATTGATATTTTCTTAGGTAAATATAAATGCTACATCTCTTACCATGGAATACTGCTACGTTCTCAGGTAAATATAAGTGCTACAACTCATCTAATGGAACACTGATACTTTCTCAGTAATTATAAGTGCTACCACTCTTACCATAGAATACTGCTACGTTCTCAGGTAAATATAAGTGCAACTACTCATTCAATGGAACACTGATACTTTGTCAGATAAATATTAGTGCTACCACTTATTTAATGGAACACTGATACCTTCTCAGGTAAATATTAGTGCTACCGTTCTTACCATGGAATTCTGATACTTTCTTATGTAAATATAAGAGCTACCACTCTTACCATGGAACACTGATACCTTCTTATGTAAATATAAGTGCTACCACTATTACCATGGAACACTGATACTTTCTCATGTAAATATTAGTGCTACCACTCTTACCATGGAACACTGATACCTTCTCAGGTAAATATAAGTGCCTCCACTCTTACCATGGAACACTGATACTTTCTGAGGTAAATATAAGTGCTACCACTCTTACCATCGAACACTGATACTTTCACAGGTAAATATTAGTACAACCAATTTTACCACGGAACAATGATAATTTCTCATGTAAATATTAGTGCTACCACTCTTACCATGGAACACTGATACTTTCACAGGTAAATATAAGTGCTACCACTCCTGTCATGGAACACTGATACCTTCTCAGGTAAATATTAGTACTTCAGCTGATTCGATGGAACACTGATACTTTCTCAGGTAAATATGAGTGCTACAACTCTCACCATGGAACACTGCTACCTCCTCAGGTAAATATTAGTGCTACCACACTTACCATGGAACACTGATACTTTCTCAGGTAAATATTAGCGCTACCACTCTTACCATGGAACATTGGTAATTGCTCAGGTAAATATTAGTGCTTCCACTCTTACCATGGAACACTGATATATTTTAAGGTAAATATTAGTGCTGCCACTAATTTAATGGAACACTGATACTATCCCAGGTAAATACTAGTGCTACAACTCCTGCCATGGAACACTGATACCATCTCTGGTAAATATTAGTGCTTCCACTTATTCAATGGTAAACTGATACTTTCTCAGGTAAATATAAGTGCTACCACTTATTTAATGGACTACTGATACCTTATCAGATAAATACTAGTGCTACAACTCCTGCCATGGAACACTGATACCTTCTCTGGTAAATATTAGTGCTTCCACTTATTCAATGGTAAACTGATACTTTCTCAGGTAAATATAAGTGCTACCACTTATTTAATGGACTACTGATACCTTATCAGATAAATACTAGTGCTACCATTCTTACCATGGAATTCTGATACTTTCTCATGTAAATATAAGAGCTACCACTCTTACCATGGAACACTGATACTTTCTTATGTAAATATAAGTGCTACCACTCTTACCATGTAACACTGATACCTTCTCAGATAAATATTAGTGCTACCACTCTTACCATGGAACACTGCTACATTCTCTGGTAAATATAAGTGCTTCCACTCTTACCATGGAACACAGATACTTTCTGAGGTAAATATAAGTGCTACCACTCTTACCATGGAACACTGATACCTTCTCAAGTAAATATTAGTACTTAAACTAATTCAATGGAACAATGATACTTTCTCAGGTAAATATAAGTGCTACCACTCTCACCATGGAACACTGCTATCTTCTCAGGTAAATATTAGTGCTACCACCCTTACCATGGAACACTGATACTTTCACAGGTAAATATTAGTGCTACCACTCTTACCATGGAACACTGATAATTTCTCAGGTAAATATTAGTGCAACCTCTCTTACCATGGAACACTGATAATTTCTCGGCTAAATATTAGTGCTACCACTCTTACCATGGAACACTGAAACATTCTCAGGTAAATATTAGTCCTGCCACTTATTTAATGGAACACTGATACTTTCTCAGGTAAATATTAGTGCTACCACTTCTGCCATGGAACAATGATACCTTCTCAGGTAAATATTAGTGCTTCCACTTATTCAATGGTATACTGATACTTTCTCAGGTAAATATAAGTGCTACCACTCATTTAATGGAACACTGCTACCTTCTCAGGTACATATTAGTGCTTCCATTAATTGAATGGAACACTGATACTTTCCAAGGTAAATATAAGTGCTACCACTCTTACCATTGAACACTGATACCTTCTCAGGTAAATATTAGTGCTTCCACTTATTCAATGGAACACTGATACTTTCTCAGGTAAATATAAGTGCTGCCACTCATACCATGGAACACTGCTACCTTCTCAGGTAAATATAAGTGCTACCACTCTTACCATGGAACACTGATAACTTCTCAGGTGAATATTAGTGCTTCCACTTATTGAATGGAATACTGATACTTTACCAGGTTAATATAAGTGCTACCACTCTTACTATGGAACACGGATACTTTCCCAGGTAAATATAAGTGCTACCACTCTTACTATGGAACACGGATACTTTCCCAGGTAAATATAAGTGCTACCACTCATACCATGGAACACTGATACTTTCTCAGGTAAATATTAGTGCTTCCACTTATTCAATGGAACACTGATACTTTCTCAGGTAAATATAAGTGCTACCACTCTTACCACGGAACACTGATAACTTCTCTGGCAAAAATTAGTGCTTCCACTTATTCAGTGGAACACTGATACTTTCTCAGTTAAATATAAATGCTACCACTCATTTAATGGACCACTGCTACCTTCTCAGGTAAATATAATTGCTACCACTCTTACCCTGGAACACTGCTACCTTCTCAGGTAAATATAAGTGCTACCACTCTTATCACGGAACACTGATACCTTCTCCGGCAAAAATTAGTGCTTCCACTTATTCAGTGGAACACTGATACCTATCAGTTAAATATAAGTGCTACCACTCATTTAATGGACCACTGCTACCTTCTCAGGTAAATATAATTGCTAACACTCCTACCATGGAATACTGATACTTTATCAGGTAAATGTAAGTGCTACCACTCTTACCATGGAACACTGCTACCTTCTCAGGTAAATATAAGTGCTACCACTCTTACCACGGAACACTGATACCTTCTCCGGCAAATATTAGTGCTTCCACTTATTCCGTGGAACACTAATACTTTCTCAGTTAAATATAAGTGCTACCACTCATTTAATGGACCACTGCTACCTTCTCAGGTAAATATAATTGCTAACACTCTTACCATGGAATACTGATACTTTCTCAGGTAAATGTAAGTGCTACCACTCTTACCCTGGAACACTGATACCTTCACAGGTTAATATTAGTGCTACCACTCTTACCATGGAACACTGATACCTTCTCGGGTAAACAGTAGTGCTACCACTCATTTAATGGAACACTGATACTTTCTCGGGTAAATATTAGTGCTACCACTCATTAAATATGACACTGATACTTTCTCGGGTAAATAGTAGTGCTACCACTCATTTAATGGAACACTAATACTTTCTCGGGTAAATATTATACTTCCACTCATTGAATGGAACGCTCATACTTTCTCAGATGAGTATTGGTGCGTCCACTTATTGAATGGAACACTGATACTTTATTTGGTAAGTATTAGTGCTACCATTCTTAACATAGACCAGTGATACGTTCTCATGTAAAAGTATACATATTAAGCAAAAAGTGAAAAAGATGCAGAGGAAAGTTATAATAGCGCATATGTACCGGTGTCCTAATTACATAAGGTGCAATTATTGAATGGTTAGATTGTGACAACATGTTTTATATTTAGAAACAATCATGTTTAAATGCTGTGTATGTGTATACTTTCCATTGTAAACATGCTTATATTAAATACGTCATACCTGTAAATGAAACATTCTTATATATTTCATCTTTATTACAGGAGCGAAACTGGCCAAATATTTGAACCCTGTACAGATGAACCAGCTTGGCTGTTACGAGCATGTTCTAAAGAAATATGGGCACCAGTCTAAATGGATGTACGTGTTTGACATGGACGAGTATCCCTACTCCTCGCTCGATCATTGCGAAGGATTTTTCGCTAGATACCTGGAACGAGTTGAAAACAAGAACGGCGCTGATGGGGCGACCGTGTATATAGACAATTTTCTACTCAAGGGAAAAGGTGACCTACGCCGTGATATCATGATTGACAGAATTAATCGAATAACGCCTCAAAGGGCCAATTCTCTTGTGAAACCGGTGTTTCGTGCAGATTCTATTACTGAAGTTGTAATGCATGGTGTCCGTTTGAAAAAGGGAAAACAGGTGTCCTCGAATCCAAAAGAAATCAAGATGTTACATTATTGGGGATCCCGAACTCAGAATTGGGGCCCAGACAACAAAAATACATTGGAAACGACGGTAGTGTTTAACGCCGTCAGAGACACCCTAGCCGTTGCTGTCAGACATTCGTTGATAGCCTTTGGAGAATTCAATGCATTTAGTAACACTACTGGACCGTGAAAATGAATATTTAATAAATGAATAATTCCCGCTTTACTCGATCCTTTTGTGTTGGGCCTTAATTGTTTCATTTCAGAACCGGATATAACTCTTGTAAAATGAATTTGTATTTCGCTTACCCCAGTACTGGTCATGATAAAATTAAATGACAAAAGTCAGGGCCGTCCTTCTGCCTTTTTTGAATATACGCACAATGTGGGAAATTCAGGAGGGGGTGTTCGCCTCCACTATGAAAGGGAACTTTTGCATAAACTAAACTGCAAATGGCGTCATTTTATAGCATCTTAAGCATATTTTCAATTAAAAGTTTTCAAAATTATTTTAATTTCAAGAAAGACGCAGATGGTTCTGATCTAAATTCTAATTCTTATAGCAGTAAAAGCATAAACTATTTATAAATATATATACATATTTGTTAATCAAAACATCAGAACATCAAGGAAATAAATCACAAAATAACTAAATTACCTCCACATTATAGAACTGATGAACTCAGTCATAACTCTAATGTTTATTCTATTCAATTATAAATATATGTATTCAAGCTAGTTTTGTTACAGCCGTCAAAATCTCTGATTGATGGATTTGTGACATCTCAGTCTCTTAAGAGCAGTGCCAAATGTCTGTGTTATTTTTAGTACAACGGTATCAACAATTGTTTTTGCGTTAGGTTTCTTCTCCGATAAATGTTTAAACATCCCAGGCTCTACAGTCTTTATGTTGTCGTGGTACTTCTTAGATAACCTACGTTTTAACACTGTTATGGTACTAAACGAGCTTTCCGCAGATGCTGTGGAAATGGCGTGGCTAATAAAACATTAAGGCATGCTCTCACACTGGGATAGAGATCTACGTCATTCACTGAATCTGACTCCGCATAACTTTCTATTCTTTCGTCCGCAGTTGCTGTCACCTTCTACATTCGTTCAAACTCTTCTATATCATCAGTCACATCTGTGATGAAGGCTAAATGGATATAATGAATCACCTACAGTAATATTACATTTTCAAATTTACAGTTTTAAAATGTGTTTAACAAGTTAATTTTATACCTAGTAATAAAAATATCTACTGCTATACGAGTACTTACTCAAGCAGTAGCTCTACTAAGCATTAAAATTTGTACTGCTATTCTGAATGGAGCAGCTTATTTTACTCTGTGTTAGCGGCCATGGCTATAAAACCAAAAAAGTAGCTAAATCGACAAAATGTGTACATTCACTTGAACTGATCATTGTTATGCTGTCTGTTAATAACTACGGCTATACAATACAATCAACACACTAGTGCTAAATAGATTAAGAATAATTGGAATCTTTACCATATTGTTTTATCAAATATCTCAAATAATGTTCAGATTTATATGACTGGTAAACATAGAGCTTTCATACCTGTAACGTAATTTGAAACGTTCGCCCTCCTGCAGCAATCTTGATTCAAGTTTTGTTCTGAGATGGTTCAAGAATGGTAGATACAGATTAATTCTCCCATACCACCGTGTCCAATCGGATGAAAACGGAATAACGCTGAATGGTGTTGGGATTTGCGACCAGCGGTAAAAAAAAACTTTTTAACTTTTGTTGTTTTTTTTGAAAATCTGAGTCTAAAAAGATGATGTCGTAACATTTTTGATCGTTCGGCATCTACCGAACTTTTACAGACTGTAGCGGTTCTCTTTACCATTTGGGAAATATATGGACATTTCTGTGGAAATATTGACAATACAGAGCAACACTTGCTATTGTGTTGCAAATACGCAAATGTTTGCTTGTCTCAATAGAAACCAGCAATAACTATATTTGACCAGACTTGTTCAGATAACAAAATTCTTACTAGACAGATGCATTTCATATCAATGATTTGATATCAGCACGGATGTCTAAATGAATTGTTTTGAAGAGTCATAACGGTAAACTTTATAGTTTAAAGAGTCGATGGCAGCAGTTGTGGTAAAATGGAAGATTGTGGCTCTAAAAAATTGAGACAAAAGGTACAACTGATCAAACAGATTTTAAAGGTGAAACGCTTTCGATACAAGGGAAGTTTATCTATTTTTTTGTCAAATAGACAATTTATAGTTGAAGCAGTAATAAAATGCGGATTGATCAATCCACTTACCTATTACGAGAGCATAAACATGGAGCAAACGTAAAAGATTGATCAGGTGCAATCAATAAGCTTTGCAATCAAAGTCAGCATATGCATTGATATAATTAGCCCTGAGAAATGTCTTCTTTTCACAATGAAGAAAATGTAAAAAGTTTAAGGGTTGTAAGTAAAGCTATGAACACACATACGAGTTTCAGTAGATGTATCAACACTTCTTTCAACTGATCTATTTATATATGTACAACATTTTCTGGTAATAAAATACAGTAAATTTACTCTTGAACAATTATTGCAGACATTAGGTTTTAAAACAGCTCTTGTTCTCAACTTGGCTTTAAATGCAAAATTGGTTTCACATACCATACATCTACGTGTCAGTATAAACAGATCAGTAGATAATCAGTTCAATGATAGTTTTAACTACTATAATTTGTTTTGCGTTAAGAAATAACCAGTGAATAGTGGACATGTTGAATATCGGCAATTTTGAAATTGCATACCGTAGCAACGGTATAAATGTTATATATACATATGAAGTGTTTTATAATTAATATAATTGAAAACACCAAACCCATTAAACCATTGCTATAATACTACAGGAATGGTAATTTAGACGATTCATTTTAAAATATATTTTTTTTAATGTTACATAAAATCACGCTTCAGCCGTCAAGATGAATAATGCATTTAACTGACCAAATGATGATATTATAAACTTTCTTATATACGAGTTACCTGAATATCACTAATTATAATTACTAAAACAATAATTAATACTTTAAATATTGTTTTAGAGATGCAACACGTGTTTTTTTTTTAAATATTTTGGAAGAATAGACACCATGCCGTAACTATTATGGCACCAATTCATGACCTGCACTGGGGAAACCCCCATTTATCATGTTGCTATTAATTCACCGCTGAAATAAAAACAATTAGTTTCCTTTCTATTTTTCAATACAGTATTGAAAACATAATACTATGTGTTTGATATTCCCAAAACGAGCTCAACACATACAGTACATATTAAGAACGTTTTGGTGAAAGCAATATGTCTTGTATGATATAAGAATTTAATGCGCAATTTTTAACTTAATTAACCGTATATGAGCATATTTTATCGTCGCAACATATTGTAATAGATGTACATAAGTTTGATAATCTGACTGAAACTTGTCTGTGTCATAAACTATAGAAAACAGGCTTTTAAGAAAATCCACCACCCTTAAGCGTTACACATTTTTCAAATAGCTCCATCACCACCCCCTCCAGCGTTACGTTGATTTTCCACCATAAAACTGTCACTAAATGATTTTTACACCAGCACAAGTCCGAATAGGATACAAATATAATGTTGAGGAGGGTGTTGTTTCTAAAAGAAAATGATATATCAAACTATTTTCGATAACAAGACAGTTTTTGCACTTTTAAAACACTCGTTCCAATGTTTCCACCGAAAATCCATTGGATTTTCACCGAGATAAAGAAAACGGCTAGTCTGTTAAAGTTCGGTTGCTGCCTAGTGATCAGAGATGTTACGAGATCATCTTGCTCGATTCAGATTTTCCAAAAATTGTCAACAGAGGTTAATTTTTTTTTCTTAGTACACCACCATTCAGCGTTCTTTGAATACTCAGATGTCGTTTCAGCTTGTACGTTTGGTCTTCGTTGTGCGCGTCAAGCATATACACTGGGGCGTGATGGTTCGACACAAACATCAGCTGCCAGGGACACGGCTTTGTCATAGAGTACGTCCCATAATAATGGGCCGTTCCGTTCACCCATTAATTGATAAGTCAATCATGGGCTTCTTTTACGGCCTCGACAAGATCGCATATTTGGCGTAGCAACACCAAAGAGAGTGGTGCACAAGACGCTAACATGTGTTGAATAGCAACTAAATTCACGATGTAATCGAACTTCAAAATGCAAGTTCTGTTGTTTGCTGTTTGTGTCTCATGACAGGATAAATCATTCAAGACGGACGCCACTATCCGGAAAGCGGATAAAAATGTATGAGGGCATCCGATCTAGCTCTAGTTGCACATAGTGACTGCACTTTCGTACATTTGTCCATTCCGTAACGACTTACAGGCTCTGCATTAAGATTGTTCTGAAATTGTAGCAGCAGTTACGCAGAATAGTTAAAAGCAAAGACGATTTGTCTATCATGTTGCGTGTATATTGTTCTTTAGACGAAGGCGATTTGTCTATCATGTTGCGTGTATATTGTTCTTTAGACGAAGGCGATTTGTCTATCATGTTGCGTGTGTATTGTTCTTTAGACGAAGGCGATTTGTATATCATGTTGCGTGTGTATTGTTCTTTAGACGAAAGCGATTTGTCTATCATGTTGCGTGTATGTTGTTCTTTAGACGAAAGCGATTTGTCTATCATGTTGCGTGTATGTTGTTCTTTAGACGAAAGCGATTTGTCTATCATGTTGCGTGTATGTTGTTCATTAGACGAAGGCGATTTTGTCTATCATGTTGCGTGTATGTTGTTCATTAGACGAAGGCGATTTTGTCTATCATGTTGCGTGTATGTTGTTCATTAGACGAAGGCGATTTTGTCTATCATGTTGCGTGTATGTTGTTCTTTAGACGCGTGAACGACCGCAATCTATTTTGTAAAAACACCTAAGGACCTTTAAAAATATCGCTGTACGAACTTCAAATGATACGCAAGGGCGTATGTGCGTATCGTTTTCGACGGGCCTGTACTCACTGACCACGTAGGCTATTGTCAAAATGATATCTATTTAAATATGCCGATATATTATATTGAAAAGAACTTTCCTAACTTGCGTTGCGCGCCTAGGTTAGACTTAAATAGATTTCCTGCTTAAGATGGCAACCTATTTTGTGACAGGGAATCTGTCTTTGTGTCCATATCGCAGCACGCTGCGACGCATATTACGAGAAATGTCGAGATGCGCCGGAAAGGGCCGAGCACATGTCTTTGTTTTGTAATCGTAAACAGAGTTGACCTGTTAGTTGCGAATGAGATTCATGACTATATTCTACTTTTAACGTAGAGATATATTCTTTGATATTTTATTTAGGAAAGTATTAATTAATTATACATCATATTTATATTTTAATTCAAGATTTCTCGTACAAAGTTCCATGATATAGTTTCGAATTTAATTAGCATATACAAAATGGCGAACCCGAATCAAGATGTGTGTTTGTCTCACCCAAATTTTGCCGTTATTTGCTCATTTCTGGATCGATATGGAGAAATGCTTGCTCTGTCGGACGTGCCATATAAAGATCTACAAGAATGGATTGAGGATGCGAGGAATAGTACGTTTGATTCGTTGTATTTGTAAATAACTCGGTGCAAATCTTTCTTTTAATTTTAGCGTCTTTTATTAACACTGCTAAGAAGTAGACACATTGCTCTTACTGTGACAGTCGATTACTGATGCAAAGCTGGTTTTGACAATTTCGATTAAAAGAATCGTGATTGTGATAACGTTTTACTTGTTATCAGAAAAACAGTTGAGACAAATCGACAAGAATTGCGGAGGTTTCGTACCACTACAATTTCGTACCACATATCTAGATTAATGGCTTATGCACATACTTAATTGATTGTGTTTCACATCATGATTATTAATTATGTTTGATATAAACTGACATCATATACAACATATCAAGTTTAAAGACCCATTCAAACAACTGTTTTAGGTGACCAGCCCAGGGATTAATCATTAAACGACTAAGCTAATGGCTTACTGACATTTTGAACTTCCATTTAAACCTTTTTTGGACCTAGACCTGTCAAAGCTAATTACAAATTCAGTCGTTTCCAGTTTAATCTCCACTTGGTTACACTGCTACAATTTTGATGCACTGAAGTCTAAACACCTCCGGCATAATCTCCAGGCAGTGGATGGAACTATTTATTACACATATTAAATTGACACTAGGTAAATAGGTCAGCCAATCACAGCGCACATAAATATAGGTGGAGTAATCTCAAGTTGAGGTCACGCATTATGGGTAACTGATTAGATAATTGGATTGCCAACTATTGGCAATGATTGTCTTGTAGGAATTAATTAATAGACAATTTGATTGAATAAATAATTAATTTGATTTATACTGGCATGCATGCACGTTTCCAAACTGTCAACATTTAAAAGCAACTACTAAGCTTTAAATCAGAGGTAAATGCAAAATACATTTTTCAGAGCACACCCATACATGAGCGTTAAAGATATTTACAAATTTACTCAACAGGTGCTTGGTCACATGTGTTGGAAAATCCCACTTTCTGCATATTGGAAGAAGTTTTTCATTGTAATATATTTGTGTTTAAATTATAAACATCTTGTATCCAGCAAGCATTCCCGAAGTTTGTAGTTTAATTTATATGAAAAACACACACACACTCCTTGTCGTATTAATATACGTTTACTTTAGTATTTATTTACTGTTAATAGGGTCCTCCGTGGCCGAGCGATCTAAGGCGCTGTCTTAAGATCACTTACCTCTCACTGCTAAGGCTGTAAGTTTGAATCCCGCTCGCTCCAAAAACTTTGTGAGATTTCGAATTACTTGAGGAAGGATGGTGGTTCTACTCAGTCTGGGGTCTTCCTCCACCAGTATAACTGGATCAGTGCTCCAAGAAAAAAAAATTTGGGACTAGCCCAGGGCAAGTAGATTGAAAAAATCTACTTGCCCTGGCTGAAAAATAACTTGCCCAGATCAACAGTTCACATGCCCAGATTTTTATTACCAATACACCTTGCGGTATAATATGAAATATGAAAACATAGACTTAAATGTATTAATTTTATGTAGGGTTAGCTCCCCATAACATAATGCATGTCTAAATCACAAGTTTGATAGTTTGAATAAGACCGGGAGAAGTGAGAGAATTTCTGGAGAACTATGTCTCTATCAGTATGTTGTATTTAATCTTTGTTCTTTATTAGCATAAAAAAGATGCTAAATATTAAACCAATCAATCAATCAATCAATCGTTCTTTATTGACAATCATTTCTGTTCTGTCGATTCAGTGGCAGTGTGGGAGCAGGAGTATATTTAAAAAAACATTATTTTAAATATCTTTCTCTTGTTTTCTAATTATTGCTGTCATAACATACAATAATGGCAATGTCAAGCCTACAAAGCTATTCAATCTATCCAAGAGAACTTGGCAATATGATAAATAAATGCAGTCTAAAAGCATAGTCTATGATAGCTTTCAAATATCTAGAAAGTGCAACTAGTCAACTATATTTCAAATATTAAAAAAAAAACCCACATAATTCATCTTGTTGTTTTCAATACTATATTTAAATCATGCCAAAAAAATATACGCTGAAACTACACAACCAAAAAGCAATGTTTATTACTATAATACCCCACCCACATTTTACTTTACCGTAAACTCAATTTCAATATCAACTATCACGTTTTCACAGAAGAAAATTTATATACATACAGTTCCAATTATTGTAAATCTACGAAATACTTATAAAATTACCAGAACCTAACACTAACATTTTACATAACGCGATCGATCGCAAATTATCTGCAAAAACATTATCAGATTTTAGAAATCGTTACCATTTTGGCGAAGGCAGGTAATTTTATACTCTTCATAATGGAGAATTTGAGAAACACCCGCGAATTACGTCATCGTCTTTTTTTCAGTCTTTGCTCGGGTAGGTGGTAAGAAACGTGTTACCTTGGGCGTAGATATCTGACCAATCAGAGCGATTATTAAAAATAGATTACTTTATATTCAAAGCTGTCCACCAATCACATTAGAGGAATTAAAATAGATAAATGAATATGCATGAGAGGTTTTCCAAAGTCGGATTATCGACACCGCAGGGGTCAATTGTTTATACTGATTAGTTACGGTCTTTAAACAACAGTTTGACCTGTGTCGTTTCGAATAGAGATATTTGCAGACCTGTGTATTGTGAAAACTAGCTTGTCCGATTTATAAGACAAGCCCAACGGGCAAGTAACTTTGAAAAAGGCACATGCCCGGATCCAGATTTGACAAGCCCCGGGCATCGGGCTATCCTATTCTTGGAGCACTGTGGATATGCCATATATAACCTGAAATGTGTTGAAAATGGTGTTAAACCCCATTCAAATAAAAAAAAATGGCTCAAATTTAGATGCAAGGTAGTCGCCTTTTTAATTGTGTAAAAAAAAGCAATGTTCAGTGTTATTGGGCTTTTCAGTTTTTTTAATGGTAAATCTGGTATATTTTCCTTCTAAACTTTCCAACTAATTTTGATGCAAGGAAGTTTCAGCATTGTTAAACTTTTCAATTGATTTATTCGTCAAACCAGCTAGCAAGTATGAATACTACGGTAAGTTTAGATGTGAATGTTGTCATCTCTGTAGCAGTACTACTGTCACTTGTTGAAACTCAGCACTCAAATGGCATTGCTACAATAAGTTTACAGGTGCAGTCAGGGCATTGGTGTTGACAGATACATTTCTAGTGGATAAAGTGCCTGAGTGGTAGAGTGTTGGACCCAGATTTGAGGGCCCTTGGTTAGATCCTCCGTGCAGCTGTGTATGGTTTTCTGAGCAAGAACTTTTATCAGCATATGCATATGTCTGGTTCTTTCTAGGAAGAACTCAAGTCAAGCGTCCTTTGTCTAAGTTGTGATTCAACTTGTTTTACAACTGAGATAACATAAATAAACATACATTGTTACATTTTATATCTACTCTAGATGGATAATAATGTTTTCATTTTTTGCTTTATTTCAGCACATCCAGCTCTCATAGATCTGCATGTACGTCTGTTGAGAAGAATTCACAAAAAGTTGTCCAATGTCACAGCAGACAGGTGGGAGAGGGGTGTCGTCAAGGTAACAAGCAGTCTAATTGTGACAATCAACCAAAATCACACACTGTAAACATTGTCAATGATCCTGTGTAACAGTCATTATGAGTTGCTATTGTTGAAATCATCCAGACATGTATGAATTAATGATTGAAATTGAATATATGTGCATCCAGTGAAAAATTGGTTTCTGGTTAGTAAGTTTGAAAAAGGTAGATATTTAATAAATATTTTGTACGTACCTTTATAACTATGAAATACCGGTAAATTAAAGATTGATATTTTTAAATGTCAGACCATCTTTAAAAATAATATTCTTTGTCTTGGTCCTACCTACTCACTCAAAATTGCAGCTACCCAAACTGTTTTATTGACTTTCAATGGATTTATTTCCTTTTTTCATGATTTGTGTCAATTTTTGTCTTGCCGCAACAAAGGAGAGACGAGATAAAGGTGTCGCTTTTCCGGCAACAGTGGCGGCGTCAAACATTTGAATTTAGCTCCAACATTAAGTTTTCACACTATTTATCAACAAGTACAAGTGCTAGGACACTCATACTTGGATCATAGTTACAACTAACACCCTACATCACATTATATACTGCAGATGCTGAGTGTGACCTACATTTCATGATCCATTGACATTGTTTGATGCTGAATTTTGCATTTACCTCCAACATTAAGTTTTCATTTTGACACTATTTCTCAATAAGTACTTGTGTTAGGACACTCGTACTTGGATCATAGTTACATCTAACACTGAGTACTTTTATTTATTTTAATTTATTTTAAAAATTTTTATTCTTTTTTTATTATTTTATTATTATTTTTTTAAATACCTGTGTAACAGTAAATATTCCCCCCCCTCCCAGTGAGGGGATATTTTCTAGGAAATTAACCCCCACCCACCCTGAAAATTTTCCCCACTTAATTTCCGGTCTGTAACTTTGTCATACATTGATGGATTTTAAAAAAACTTGGGAGGGAATGTGGAAGTGACTGGTAGAGCTAGTGAGGTAATGAAGGCATTGTGAATGTGACTGGTAGAGCAAGTGAGTTAATGAAGGGAATGTGGATGTGACTGGTAGAGCTAGTGAGATAATGGAGGGAATGTGAATGTGACTTGTTGAGCTAGTGAGATAATGAAGGAAATGTGATTTGTAGAGCTAGTGAGATAATGGAGGGAATGTGAATGTGACTTGTAGAGCTAGTGAGATAATGGAGGGAATGTGAATGAGACTGGTAAAGCTAGTGAAATAATGGAGGGAATGTGAATGAGACTGGTAAAGCTAGTGAGATAATAAAGGAAATGTGAATGTGATTGGTAGAGCTAGTGAGATAATGAAAGGAATGTGAATGTGTCTGGTAGAGTTAGTGAGATAATGGAGGGAATGTGAATGTGATTGGTAGAGCTAGTGAGATAAAAGAGGGAATGTGAATGTGACTGGTAGAGCTAGTGAGATAATGGAGTGAATGTGACTGGAAGAGCTAGTGAGAAAATGGAAGGAATTTGAATGTGTCTGGTAGAGTTAGTGAGATAATGGAGAGAATATGAATGTGATTGGTAGAGCTAGTGAGATAATGGAGGAAATGTGAATGTGACTGGTAGAGCTAGTGAGATAATTGAGAGAATATGACTGGTAGAGATAGTGAGATAATGGAGGGAATGTGAATGTGACTTGTAGAGCTAGTGAGATAATAGAGAGAATGTGAATGTGATTGGTAGAGCTATTGAGATAATGGAGGGAATGTAAATGTGACTGGTAGAGCTAGTGAGATAACGAAGGAAATGTAAAGATGGTCTAACAGGGGATAAGGGTTTGTTGACAAGACATGATGGTCTAACAGAGTGTAAGGGTGTGCCAGGAGATGATGGTCTAACAGGGGATAAGGTTTGACAGGATATGATGGTCTAACAGGGATAAGGGTTTGACAGAAGATGATGGTTTAACAGGAGATAACGATTTGACAGGAGATGATGGTCTAACAGGGGATAAGGGTTTGACAAGAGGTAATGGTCTAACAGGGGATAAGGGTTTGACAAGAGGTAATGGTCTAACAGGGGATAAGAGTTTGACAGGAGATGATGGTCTAACAGGGGATTAGGGTTTGACAGGAGATGATGGTCTAACAGGGGATAAGGGTGTGACAGGAGATGATGGTCTAACAGGTGATAAGGGTTTGACAGGAGATGATGTTCTAACAGGGTTTAAAGATTTGACAGGAGATGATGGTCTAACAGGGGATAAGGGTTTGACAGAAGATGATGGTCTAACAGGAGATAACGATTTGACAGGAGATGATGGTCTAACAGGGGATAAGGGTTTGAAAAGAGGTAATGGTCTAACAGGGGATAAGAGTTTGACAGGAGATGATGGTCTAACAGGGGATTAGGGTTTGACAGGAGATGATGGTCTAACAGGGGATAAGGGTTAGACAGGAGATGATGGTCTAACAGGGGATATGGGTTTGACAGGAGGTGATGGTCTAACAGGGGATAAGATTTTGACAGGAGATGATGGTCTAACAGGGGATAAGGGTTTGACAGGATATGATGGTCTAACAGAGGATAAGGGTGTGACAGGAGATGATGGTCTAACAGGGGATAAGGGTTTGACAGGAGATGATGTTCTAACAGGGTTTAAAGATTTGACAGGAGATGATGGTCTAACAGGGGATAAGGGTTTGACAGAAGATGATGGTCTAACAGGAGATAACGATTTGACAGGAGATGATGGTCTAACAGGGGATAAGGGTTTGACAAGAGGTAATGGTCTAACAGGGGATAAGAGTTTGACAGGAGATGATGGTCTAACAGGGTATAAGGGTTTGACAGAAGATGATGGTCTAACAGGGTATAAGGGTTTGACAGGATATGATGGTCTAATAGGGTATAAGGGTTTGACAGGAGATGATGGTCTAACAGGGGATAAGGGTTTGACAGAAGATGATGGTCTAACAGGGTATAAGGGTTTGACAGGAGATGATTGTCTAACAGGGTATAAGGGTGTGACAGGAGATGATGGTCTAACAGTGGATAAGGGTTTGACAGGAGATGATGGTCTAACAGGGTATAAGGGTTTGACAGGAGATGGTCTAACAGGGTATAAGGGTTTGACAGGAGATGATGGTCTAACAGGGTATAAGGGTGTGACAGGAGATGATGGTCTAACTGGGGATAAGGGTTTGACAGGAGATGATGGTCTTACAGGGTATAAGGGTTTGACAGGATATGATGGTCTAATAGGGTATAAGGGTTTGACAGGATATGGTGGTCTAATAGGGTATAAGGGTGTGACAGGAGATGATGGTCTAACAGGGTATAAGGTTTGACAGGAGATGGTCTAACAGGGTATAAGAGTTTGACAGGAGATGATGGTCTAACAGGGTATAAGGGTGTGACAGGAGATGATGGTGTATAAGGGTGTGACAGGAGATGATGGTCTAACAGGGGATAAGGGTTTGACAGGAGATGCTGGTCTAACAGGGTATAAGGGTGTGACAGGAGATGATGGTCTAACAGGGTATAAGGGTGTGGCAGGAGATGATGGTCTAACAGGGTATAAGGGTGTGATATTAGATGGTGGTCTAACAGGGGATAAGAGTTTGACAGAAGATGATGGTCTAACAGGGGATAAGGGTTTGACAGGAGATGATGGTCTAACAGGGTATAAGGGTGTGGCAGGAGATGATGGTCTAACAGGGTATAAGGGTGTGACAGGAGATGATGGTATAATAGGGTATCAGGGTGTGACAGGAGATGATGGTCTAACAGGGTATAAGGTTTGACAGGAGATGATGGTCTAAGAGGTGATAATGGTGTGACAGGAGATGATGGTCTAACAGGGGATAATACTGGGACAGGAGATGATGGTCTAACAGGGGATAAGGGTTTGACAGGAGATGATGGTCTAACTGGGTTTAATGATTTGACAGGAGGTAATGGTCTAACAGGAGATGATGGTCTAACAGGGGATAAGGGTTTGACAGGAGATGATGGTCTAACAGGGTATAAGGTTTAATAGGATATGATGGTCTAACAGGGGATAAGGGTTTGACAGGAGGTGATGGTCTAACAGGGTTTAACGATTTGACAGGAGATGATGGTCTAACAGGGGATAAGGGTGTGACAGGAAATGATGGTCTAACAGGGGATAAGGGTTTGACAGGAGAAGATGGTCTAACAGGGTATAAGGGTTTGACAGAAGATGATGGTCTAACAGGGGATAAGGGTTTGATAGGAGATGATGGTCTAACAGGGTATAAGGGTGTGACAGGAGATGATGGTCTAACAGGGGATAAGGGTTTGACAGAAGATGATGGTCTAACAGGAGATAACGATTTGACAGGAGATGATGGTCTAACAGGGGATAAGGATTTGACAAGAGGTAATGGTCTAACAGGGGATAAGAGTTTGACAGAAGATGATGGTCTAACAGGGTATAAGGGTTTGACAGAAGATGATGGTCTAACAGGGTATAAGGGTTTGACAGGATATAATGGTCTAATAGGGTATAAGGGTGTGACAGGATATGATGGTCTAACAGGGTATAAGGTTTGACAGGAGATGGTCTAACAGGGTATAAGGGTTTGACAGGAGATGATTGTCTAACAGGGTATAAGGGTGTGACAGAAGATGATGGTCTAACAGGGGATAAGGGTTTGACAGGAGATGATGGTCTAACAGGGTATAAGGGTTTGACAGGAGATGGTCTAACAGGGTATAAGGGTTTGACAGGAGATGATGGTCTAACAGGGTATAAGGGTGTGACAGGAGATGATGGTCTAACAGGGGATAAGGGTTTGACAGGAGATGATGGTCTTACAGGGTATAAGGGTTTGACAGGAGATGATGGTCTAATAGGGTATAAGGGTTTGACAGGATATGATGGTCTAATAGGGTATAAGGGTGTGACAGGAGATGATGGTCTAACAGGGTATAAGGTTTGACAGGAGATGGTCTAACAGGGTATAAGAGTTTGTCAGGAGATGATGGTCTAACAGGGTATAAGGGTGTGACAGGAGATGATGGTGTAATAGGGTATAAGGGTGTGACAGGAGATGATGGTCTAACAGGGGATAAGGGTTTGACAGGAGATGCTGGTCTAACAGGGTATACGGGTGTGACAGGAGATGATGGTCTAACAGGGTATAAGGGTGTGGCAGGAGATGATGGTCTAACAGGGTATAAGGGTGTGATATTAGATGGTGGTCTAACAGGGGATAAGAGTTTGACAGAAGATGATGGTCTAACAGGGGATAAGGGTTTGACAGGAGATGATGGTCTAACAGGGTATAAGGGTGTGGCAGGAGATGATGGTCTAACAGGGTATAAGGGTGTGACAGGAGATGATGGTATAATAGGATATCAGGGTGTGACAGGAGATGATGGTCTAACAGGGTATAAGGTTTGACAGGAGATGATGGTCTAACAGGTGATAATAGTGTGACAGGAGATGATGGTCTAACAGGGGATAATACTGGGACAGGAGATGATGGTCTAACAGGGGATAAGGGTTTGACAGGAGATGATGGTCTAACTGGGTTTAATGATTTGACAGGAGATGATGGTCTAACAGGGGATAAGGGTGTGACAGGAGATGATGGTCTAACAGGAGATAAGGGTTTGACAGGAGATGATGGTCTAACAGGATATAAGGTTTGATAGGATATGATGGTCTAACAGGGGATAAGGGTTTGACAGGAGGTGATGGTCTAACAGGGTTTAACGATTTGACAGGAGATGATGGTCTAACAGGGGATAAGGGTGTGACAGGAGATGATGGTCTAACAGGGGATAAGGGTTTGACAGGAGATGATGGTCTAACAGGGTATAAGGGTTTGACAGAAGATGATGGTCTAACAGGGGATAAGGGTTTGATAGGAGACGATGGTCTAACAGGGTATAAGGGTGTGACAGGAGATGATGGTCTAACAGGAGATAATGGTGTGAACGAGATAATGGTCTAACAGGAGATAAGGGTTTGACAGGAGATGATGGTCTAAAGGTCTAACTTAAGTGTTCGCAACTAAAATGTTGACGGAAGGATGACGGGCAACCTGCCACGACATAAGCTGTACTGGCATTACCTGCCAGTAGAGCTAATAACACATCTTACTGCTACAGTACATTATTATATTTAGTAACTAGCATTTGATATAGATAAACTGATCTCCTCTGAGCTAAAAGTTAACTGTGTGTTTGGGGGGATTTTTTTCAGGCTGGGGGAGTTTTTCCTAGGAAATATGCTCCCAGGGGGAAATATTTTCGGGGGGGGGGGGGGGGGGGAGATTTCGTGTTACACCGGTATGTTTTACTTAGATATATATATATTTAATTTTTTTTTTAATTTTTTTAATTTTTTTTTAATTTTTTTTATAAATATGTTAAATATGTTTTACTTAGAAATACTGGTTAAAATGTTTTGTTTTTTTTAAGTATGTTTTACTTAGAAATACTGGTTAAAGTTTGTGTGCAACTACCATCAAGTTCATATCTAAAAAATCACTTAATGTATTTGATCGAAACTTCACACAATACTTCCTACAATATTTCTTAGTCATTAAACCTACTAGTAGTAACTACATTAACCAAGTTAGATAACTCTTGCATGAATATAATATTTTAATTTTTTCTTTCAAATGTGTGTATTAACGGTCAAAGCGGACACGGCGAGACATATCATTCCGCGTAATTCTTGTTCTTTAAAATAACTGTGTAAAATCAAAATTTGGCAAAAAAATATTAAGCTACCTACCTACCAGTACCAACAAATATTTTTTTAAAGGATGGCCTGACAATCAAATTTTACAGGAGTTTTTGATTTAATTTTCAATAAAAAAAATGGTTTCTGATCAAAAGTGGGGGCATACGTGTTGACAGACACATTTCTAGTATTTTTTTCTTTTTACCCTTAATTAATCCTAAAACTCCCGTCAAAGGTAATAATCCTATCTTTTTTCCAAATCATTTAAGACTACTTAGATATATCATTTATATATACATGTAATAAAATTAGTATTTTTCTTTTTACCCTTAATTAATCCTAAAACTCCTGTCATAGGAGTGAATCCTATCTTTTTTTCCAAATTATTTTGACTGCTTAGATACATTACTTATATACATGTATTAAAATCAGAATTTTTCTTTTGATTCTTATTCAATATAGCAAGAGAACAAATTCAAGCAGTTAATCACTTATTAATTCCAGTATGAAATATGAAATCAGTTTTTGTGAGTAATGACCACATTTACATTTACACTTGTAAACACCATTAGGTGTTTATATTGGTTTGACGTGTTGGCCTTTTTTTCCACAGTTCTGTTACAAGTATTCTGATGTTGATGCCTGGGAAATTGAGAGGTTCGGCTACAAATTGGCCAAGGTGTCCACAAAACTGACTCTTCTAAAGGTAAAAAAAATCTCAGTAAACTTTTTAGCTCGCCGGGACGAATGTCCAAGGAGAGCTATTGCCATGACCCCGTTGTCAGCATCATGTTTAAGTTTAAGATATCTATGCAACCGCAAATTGGATATGAATGAAGCTACGCATGTGTGTTCACCATCATCAGTGGAACACACAGAGACAAGAACCATAACTCTGGATTGCATTTTGGCAGAGTTATGGCCCCTTTTGGACTTCATTTTCAGGTTAAAGATTTTTATCAGATAAGATATCTATGCAACAACTCATTGGACATGATTGAAACTTCACATAGAGACAGGAACCATAACTTGGGGTTGCATTTTGGCAAAGTTGTGGCTGTTTTGGATTTAATTTTTCATCTGTAGACACCAAGGTTAAACTTTTGCATTTAGTTGCGTTTAAGTTTAAGATATCTATGCAACCACTCATTGGATATGAATGAAACTTCACATGTGAGTTCACCATCATCAATGGAACACACAGACAAAAACCATAAGTAGGGGTTGCATTTTGGCAAATTTATGGCCCTTTTGGACTTAAGTTTTGTCTGTGACACCCAGGTTAAACTTTTGCATTTAGTTGCGTTTCAGTTTTGGTGTTTGGCTCCAATCTTGATCTTTGCATGGGTGGTGAGTTTTATCCCATCAGTAAGCTTTGTTGTATTCTGACAATTCTTGTTTATGAAAGGGTTGACTTGAAATGTACTCCTGACAAAAAAAACTTTTGTAATGACTTTCGTTTGAGAATTTTTGTTAAATTTGCTTACAACTGAGTAGAGAACAACACAAACCTCAGATAATCTTAAACATGTCAGTAACATTTATTTACTGTTGTTTTATATAAAAAAAAGTTCTTCCTGTAAGTAATGGACATTTGTGTATTAACATTAAATATCATTTATTCATCCTATCATCATGTAAAAGCCAGGCATGATTAGCTCAGTCGGTAGTGTGCCTGACGATCAATCAAGGGACCATGAGCCTACATGATGATTAATATAAGACACTGCGTCTCCGCCACTGATTGAAGTGGGTAATTAAGCTGCTTGTGGAGATGAGTGAGCTTAAGTACTGGTTAACATTCTGGGAAAAATTGGTTAGGTTTTTAAAAAAAAGCGTAAAAATGATGCTAAATATTCAAGCAAGCAAACATCATCCTACCATCATACTGATTCGCTGTTATTGATAGTAAAAATGTCTATCATTGATTTCATTGCCCCATTTTGGTTTGTGTACAGAATCTACTTGAAGGTCAGTTTGATTGTAATAACAAGTTCAAGGACAAGGTTAACGAGGTGCCCCCAGAGGATATGAGGTTCAAGGCCATTGGTAGAGACAAGAACGGCATCTCATATTGGTACATGCTGGTAAGTGGAAACTCATTCTTTATTGTCTTATTTCCAATGGGAATCCTCCGTGGCCGAGTGGTATAAGGTGCAGTCTGAAGATCTCTTAGCTCTTACTGCTAAGGTTGTAGGTTTGAGTCCCGCTTGCTCCAAAAACTCTATAAAAAACTCTTACGCTACTATCTTTTGCATAATTAAGACACATGGAAAGTAATTTTTCTGCATATCTTAGCATTTTTGCAGCGTAAATGGCACAGATATACAGCTTATTTGGGGCACTGATATATCACAAAAGTAATTTACATGTTTTGTAGAAAAAACAACTTTCAGAAAATAAATGAGAAAAATCCCATACTCAAAGTAAGAAGTTAAACGTGTCTTAAAGCAGTTATGTGCCTTTGAATTGTAAAAAAGTATTACTTTTCTCCATGTTTATTGAATAAAAGGATCACAATTAACAGTGTTATATAAATAATACTTAAAAGATCAAGCATGTCCAGATCCAGGAGAGTGTCACAGGCCCTCATGGATATCTTGTGTTGAAAAATATAATGTGCTGGGGCCCGTTAGCTCAACTATAAATCCAGGGATCATGAGTTAGAATCCCCATCTGATCACAGTCTCTGTGGTGATTGATATATGAAATTTTGTCTCACTGTCATTCTTTTTTTCACCACTGATTCAAGTGGGAACATTGTCAGTTGCCTGTGGAAATGTGTGTGTGCTTGAGATATGGCTAGCCTTCAATGTTCCGTGGAAGGAGCAGTTAGGTAAATGATCAGCCTTTTTTGGCATGAAATGAGGCTGAACATTCATACAAACAAACTTTTATATGATATTTTCTCCAGGACAAGGAGCTGAATCTGCGTGTGTATCGTGAGGACCAGGATGATGTAGATTCTGAAACATGGGAACTAGTGTGCAGGTGAGTCTAGTATGTAGACTGTAGAATGGACCCAGTCCTCCCTGCTTGGGTCCGTCACATAGCATTCTTATAAGCACGCTGATTGGCTACTTCTAGAGCAATTGTAGGAACATGTTGATAAGCCTCAAAAACTGTTTTGCCTTGTTAAATAATATTTTTGAGCTTTAAGTTAAAATTTGGATAATTTTTCTCACCATATTACCTTGATTGTGTTACATGCTGTTTGAATATACATGTTTTATCTCGTATTGACAGAGTTGCCATTGTTTTATTCATTCTTAATGCTCTCAGGGTGCTTTGCATTTTTTGGGACAGACATGGAATTCCCTGCTTTTTAGCTTGCCAGGACAAAGTCCAAGGAGAGCTATTGCCCCGGCGTCATGGTCGTCATTGTCATCTGTAGACACCCAGGTTAAACTTTTGCGTTTAAGTTTAAGATATCTATGCAACCACTCATTGGATGTGAATGAAACTTTGCATGTGTGTTCACCATCATCAGTGGAACACACACAGACAAGAACCATAACTCTGGATTGCATTTTGGCACAGTTATGGCCCTTTTGAACTTGGATACCCAGGGGCGAGCTTTGTTGTCTTCTGACAATATTATTATTTGGGTTTAGCAGACCTGGTTCCGGAGATATCAGGGACTGGGATGGAATTCCCTGCTTTTTTATTGGGGTTAAGCAGACCTGGTCCTAGAAATACAAGGGACTAGGATGGAATTCCCTGCTTTTATATTTGGGCTTAACAGACCTGGTTCAGGAGATACCAGGGACTGGCATGAATTCCCTGCTTTTTTATTGGAGTTTAGCATACCTGATTCAGGCGATACCAGGGACTGGGATGAAATTCCCTGCTTTTTTGGGGGGGTTGAGGGGGTAGGAGACCTGATTCAGGAAATACCAGACTGGGATGGGATTCCCTGCTTTTTTATTGGGGTTTAGTAGACCTGATTCAGGAGGTACCAGACTGGGATGGAATTCCATGCTTTTTTATTGGGGTTTAGCAAACCTGATTCAGGAGGTACCAGACTGGGATGGAATTCCATGTTTTTTTATTGGGGTTTAGCAGACCTGATTCAGTAGGTACCAGACTGGGATGGGATTCCCCGCTTTTATATTGGGGTTTAGCAGACCTGATTCAGGAGATACCAGGGACTGGCAAGGAATTCCATGCTTTTTTATTGAGGTTAAGCATACCCTAATTTGGGTTTCTGTCTTTGTAATCAGTAAACTTTATTTGTGTTCTGTAAGTTATGCCAAGCATTTATGTCTACAATGTATTAAAAATGTAATTGTTGACTCTAGAACAATTTTGCATATAAATGTACATGTAGACTTGTTTTATTTTTCTTATCTTAAAATGCTATATACAGTAGAACTTCGATGACTCGAACCCGATGGGACTGGACAAAATAGTTTGAGTTACATGCAAGGCTGTTGGAGCCAAGTAGTGGACAACATCATACCATACATGTAAATGTATGAACATCGAAATAGGAATCGGTCTGAGACCAGATAAGTGGTTCGAGCAATATGTTCCAGGCAACGAAGTTCTACTGTACATAGTAATAGATTAGCTGCCTATTAGCATCATATCTTAACAATATGCCGGATTTTCATTTTAAAGGGATTATATTGGCAAGTAACACAAACACGCCGTTAATCCAGACTTTTCCTGTATGCAGTGTGCACAAAATAATGCTTGTGTATTGACGTATAACTTTTATTTACTTGAAAGTTATCAAATTAACAGTGATTGAATATTGGCCAAAACTTTAATTCGTCCCACAATAAAGTATTGCGCAATGTTTACATTGAACTCGTTAAACTTCCCGAACAAAGCCTTGAAAACGAGATTGGGAACAAGTCTTCACGATGTTATCCGATGATATATCGGAAACCCGAAAGCAGTTTGTTGAAAACGGCGAATATAAACAAAAACAAAAACGTGGCTTCAGAAACTCGATGTTATGCAATTAGACACCTAAGACGCGTATATCACTAAGTTATAAGTGTATCTTCATGCTGGGGGTGTGTATTTAGGACAGGGAATTGACGGTAATATGCCAATATAATCCCTTTAAGATTTGTTGCTGTAGTGTCATTAACAGTTTAGGAAATAAGTAAAATTGAATTCAGTTTAAGGTGAATAAAACCACAAGAAGTTCCTTAAATATCTTGATCCAAATTGATGAGATAATAATTATGTATTGTTATATCATTTTTTTACACATGTACATTTTACACTTTTAAAGAAATCGAGATGATCTTGCTACGCTGATTTCAAACTTGGAGAATGGAACTGACACAAGGCTGATGAAGCCTGACCCTTCTGATCTATCAGGTAAAACATGTTTAAATTTCCCTGTATTCTGTCCCCAACATGGAGTTACCTAAGTTTATTAGACTTACCTGGAAGGGACTTTAGGTTTATCCTCTGTCCGGTGTCCAACCACCTGGAAAGATTACTCAAAAAGTATCTAAACTAGGTTTCTGAAGTTATTCGTGTGGATAGAGGGCAATAAGGAGATCATGAAGGTAATGTTATTTTTTCAGCCAAACCAAATCTGCTACCTGTAAACCAGTATTGACTTTCAATACTCAGGTATTTTATAAGAGACCAAGGGGTCCTCCGTGGCCGAGTGTTCTTAAGCGCTGCTCAAGTTTACTTACCTCTCATTGCTTAGGTCGTAGGTTCGAGTCCCGCTCACTCCAAAAACTCTATGTAAGAATGTTTGCCAGTTTCTTGCGGAAGGATGGTGGTTTTACTCAGTCTTAGGTCTACCTCCACCAGTAAAACTGGATATGCCATATATAACCTGATATGTGTTAAAAAATGGCATTAAATACCTTTCAAAAGAAAAATGATACATTAGAGGCCGTTGGGTTGACCAAGGGATCAAACATATATCCTTGAGCATGTGCGCATGCCCTATGTATCACACCAATGCTTAGTTTAATATGTCTGTTTGGCATTACTAGTTGACTAGTTGATGGATTGGAGAGCTTGATTAATTTCAGCATTTCCCTTCACAACTTACAGAAATATTGCATGTTTAAACTGATCTCAGATAATATAACTAAGAGGGCTCAGGTTATTTATGGGTTTACATTAGAAGCAAACCTTGATTACCTATGAAATAGTTCACTTCATAAACTTTTTGTAAACCATAATAAAATATTTCTTTTTCAAACGTTTATTGTCTGATCTCATCAAAAGGCTTCTTTAAAGTTGCATTTATTGAAAATTTTATTTAAAAAAAAGTATTTAAGAATTTGAGCAATGAGCATGAGATTTGGTAGTAAAATAAAGCTCACAGTCAAACTTAATACCTATATAAACATAGTTGTTTAATTAAAATGTCTTTTATTATATATAATGGAGGGAGCCAGAAATAAATGACCATGTTGAAGTGGGGTGGTAGTGTAATGGATAGAGTGTCGGCTGCTTACGCCAGAGGTTGCTGGTTCAATCCCCAGCTCGACCTGATGCCTCTCATTAAACAACACTCAGTACTGGTTCTACCCAGGAAGCGGACTTGAGAGCGGTTCATATAAGCTCTGAGTTTTCATCGCAATCGAGCTAAAATAAATTAGTATAAACTAAACAACCATGTCATATTGGCACAATATTTAAAAAATATTGGATTTCATCAAGCCAGTTTAGTGGTGATAACATATTTAAGTTACAGTTATAACAAATCAATTCCTTAACAAAACTTCATCATTAGAGATTTGCAAAATGTTATAAATACTAGCAAAAATTGTTTGAAAAGAATTAATTGAATTATTAACAGAAATAAATGAGTATAAAATGTATGTTATAAATGACATCATGATGAAAATGCTGAATTCTCATATTTTAGATATATTTTGTGTTTGTTTCAGACGCATCTTTCAAGTCAGAATCAGTCAGTGACGCAAACGATGATTCCAGGGATTCCTTCAAGCAGAAAACACCAATTGGCCCTTCACCGCTGACTGTTAAACTAGAACCCGTAGACCCTGAAAGCAAAGGTTCTGAAACTAAACCACCCATCAAACTTAAAATCAGTAAAGCAGAAATTGATTCGCCGAGTAAAAGACTTAAGGATAGATTTGAAAAAGAGAAAGGGTCTAAATTAAAAAAGATAAAATGTAAATTGAAAGAAGAGAGTGAAGATTCTGTGGAAAAGGAAGGTACATGTAATTCCATAGATGATGATCAAACCAAAAAAGAAAATGAATCAGAAGATGAAGAAAATGCAAGCCATGGGAAGGATGAAGTAGATGGTGGTGGGGACAGTACAGAAATAAAGGATGAAAAAAGTCAAGGGAGTTGTGATGTGAAAATGGAAGGTGAGAAACAGACTGAAATTGTGAAGGATAATGAAATCAGTACTGAACCAGAATTAGAAAAGGAAATTGATGAAAAATACAAATGTAATGAAGAAAATAAAGAGGAAGATAAATCAGAAATAACAACAGTTTCTGATTGTAATTTAGAATTAATAGAAGAGATAGACAAGGTAAAAGCAGAAAGTAGTCTTAAGGAATCTGATGGCACAAGTGAAAGCAAGCATGAAGATGCTCCTGAAGGAAAGGATTGTAAGATAGAAGAATCTCAGAAGCCTAAAGATTGTGATATGAATAAAGATGTCAAAACTTTGGAAAGTGCTGAAAAGGATATTTTAGAGAACACAATTATAAAATCAGAAACAAATGACCACAATAGTGCCAGTGGTACAAAGGAGGATGAAACAAATGTTGAACAATGTGTTGAAAAAACAATATCTGAAAAGAATGATAGTGAAAACTGTAAAGGTGGTGATAGTATTCAATCTTCCAAAGAAAATAGTGCAATCTCTGATAGTCCAGAAAATCATGAAACAGAATCTCCAAATTTAAAACCAGAAATACCTCAAGATGAATCGAAAGACCAAATTACACATAAAGTGATTGAAAAGTGTGTTGAAAAAAATAGAACAGCAGAACTGTCCCATGAAAAATCCAAAATTAATTGTGATACAGTGACTAAAAGTATTGAAAGCATAAGTGAAGAGCTACATAAAAGTGAAAAAGAAGCCTCAAAAGATCAGGTGCAAGAAAAGGATTCAGAAATTGTGGATAAGAATTTTGATAATTTAATACAATCAGAAAGTGGTGACAAATATCTTGATATAGATAAAACAGAAATAACAGAGCCAGCTAAAGGTTGTGATACAGCTAACATTCCACTTAAAGTTTCGGATAATATGGGTACTTCTGAAGATAAGGATGAAGTTACTCATGCAAATGAAGAAATGTCAGAACCGGATAAAGATACTGAAAATACCAAGATAAATACTGAAAATGACATACTGACAGAAGTCAAAACACAAGAAGAACACAATAGTGAAAATGTATCCAAGGAAATCATTGCCAGCAATGTTGTGTGTACATTACCTGAAGATAAAGTTATTGAAAAAGTTGGAACCATTGAAGACAAAAATCCACTAGAAGATCTTAAAATAGAAACAGATTCCCACAAAAATGATGTTAAAGAAACGGAATCATCTGTGGACAACGCAATGGATAGCAAAAGCTTTGAAACATTGCCAGAAAAAATAGTAAGTGTCAGCGTGCAAAATGAAGACAAAAACTCACATGAAAATAATGAAGTGGTCACTGATTCTTCCAAACGTGTTGAAAAGGTAACTGAATCTCAAGCAGACAATGTGATTGGTAGGAAAAGCATTGAAACCTCACCAGAAAAAAGTGAAAGTGCCAGTGAACAATATGAAAATGAAGAAAACAAAATTGCATCAAATGATGTTAAAATAGTTACAGATTCTCTTAAAAATGTTGTAAAAAATTCTGAAAATGATAGTAAAAGCATTGAAACTGTGACAGAAAAAAGTGAAAGTGTTGATGAACAAAGTAACAAGTTTGAAGACAAAACTCTGCCAAAAGATATTGAAAAGGAAACTGATTCCCTAAAAAATGGTAAAGAAACTGGAACATCTGCTGAAACCGAAACAGAAAGCAAAAGCATTGAAACTTTGACAGAAAAAAACGAAAGTTTCCATGAACAGATCGGAAATAAGGTTGACAAAAGTTCACCGGAAAATGTTGAAATGGATACAGATTCTTTGAACCATGATGAAAAAGAAACCAAATCATCTGTGGACAATGAAATGAATTGTCACATGCAAGAAAAGAAAGATGCAAGTGAGATTACTGAATGTATTGAAGATAAAAATGAAACAGAAAAGAGCGAAATAAGTGACTCCAAGGAATGTTTTAAAGATGATGAGAAAAAAAATAATGAAAATGTTGAAAAAGATATTCTTGCAGAAAATAATGATACTGTGAAAGAACAAACTGATTCTGATGGGAAAAAGGACATAGAATCTGTATTGAACCCAGTTACTGATAACTCTTCATCGAAAGAAGCAATACCAGAAATATCTGATACAAAATCTACTGAACAAGATAATATGTCTGACACTTCAGAAAAGAAAGATAGTTATACCACACGTAGTAGAAAAAGAAAAAAAAATCAACTTAAATCAAAAGATGCAACTGGAAGTACAACTGAAGAAGAGATTGTGGAAACTGAGGGCAAAACTAACATAACACCAAGAAAAACAAAAACTGCCAATAGAAGAACTACAAGACGGGATAGAACAAACAAAACTACTGATAATCAAAAATCTACTGATCAGGTTGTAACAGAGATTGAAGCAGATAAAAATGAAGAAGTAAAGGTAAAAGAAGATCACAAAGACACAAAAGATGTTACAATACCAAAAAATACAAAAATATCAGCCAGAGGTGGAAAGAAGAAAGGTGGGAAAGCTAAAACAAAAAAAGATGAAATTGTTGAAGAAATTAAACCGGACACCGATGGAGGTTCTACTGATTCGGAGAGTGAAGATAAACCTCTTGCCAAGGTCCGGGGTCTAATAGCTCACAGTAGAATTGGAAGATCTAAAGCACAGAAAAGACAGGTTAGTTAAATTTTTACATAAGGCCATTGTAAATTAATTGCTAGATTATCATCCAAATTTTTCTTAAAAACAGGGAGGATGGGAGGATTTTATTTTTTATTTTTATTTTTAAATTTTTTAATGTTTTTTTATTTTTTTTATATTTTTTATTATGTAAATCAAATTGGTCAGGGCAGCATGAAAATTAAGGGGCGGGTGGGGATAATAACCTAGCAATTAATTTATTATGGCCTAATGAATGTGAATTTTATGGAAATGTTCTGGGTGACATAATGAAATAGGTCTGCCCTAGTTTAAAGTTATAGCATTAACACTTTGATACAAAACAAAAGGAATACTTACATGTAGTTGTAATCAGTGATGTTCCATTGATTAATTATAACAGATAATTGATTGGTGTACATTTGAAATTGATTGTTTTAAATGATTTATTTTAAAAATAAAAATTAATATTTCAAAATTACACCTTTTTGTGCTAAAAGAATTGGGTTGAGCACTCAGCCATGATTGCAGTTATATGTAAAATTGTCTAATTTTGACGGCAGCACTTAAGTATGGCTGCACTAATGAATCTACATTTTAAAGTATTGACCAACAATTTGGATTATTGACTGTTTCTTATTCTGTTTTTTTAATCAGATCAGTGGAGAGGTGTTATTAAGATATTAATGGAGGGTCCCCTGTGGCTAAGTGATCTAAGATAAGGTCGTGGGTTTGAGCCCTGCTTGCTCCAAAGACTTTATGGGAGAAAGTTTGCTAGTTACTTGTGGAAGGATGGTGGTTCTACTCAGATTCATTCTAAGGCTTCCCCCATCAATAAAACTATGCCATATATATATTACCTGAAATGTGTTGAAAATGGTGTTCAACCCCATGTAATTTTTATTTAGATATTAATCAGTTCACTTAATTGTAAATACATGCTGTAATCTAGTTATAATGTTTCATATTCTAGGCAGATGACAGCCATGAAGAGTCTGCTGATGAGCCCCCTGCTTCTAAAAGGTCAAAGGTCAGGGGACGGGTCACATCTAGGGGAAGGGGAAAGCGAAGGGTTCCGGTATCTGAACCAGAAAGTTCCGCATCCTCGTCAACAGACTGTGATGATGTCCCGCTTAGTAAAGTGGCAGGCAGGGGAAGGGGAGGTAACTCTAGAGGTAGAGGAAGTAATGTGGGTATCCAGAGAAATGCAGCAACACCGAGAAAAAGTACTAGACAAGTGAAGGTACGTGAATTAACCCAGAAATCGTGATTCATACCAATTAGATGGCAGAGTCTATTGTAGAAATGGGGTATTTATTACCATTATCAGTGTTTCATTGCTTATTTGTTCGACATTTTGCATGCCATATTGAGACAATAACAGCTTGACTGAAACATGCATTTTAACACCGTGTTGATCGGCATTATATTTTACAGCTGTGTAGTGGTATGCCTGTATTTCGCAGCTTCTGTCTAGTGATAATTTGAGAAAAAAAAATTTTGTAAAAAGGATTGCTTTGGTAATTTTTCAATCACAAACATTTAAGATTACAGGTATTTAGTAGATTATAACAAAATATTCAACATACATTTTGTCTTTAAAACAGTTCTTCTAAATTAAAAAGTCCCAAAAAAACTTTACTGAAAACAAAAATAAAATATATTTTTAACACTGTATCTTTTTTTTGTTTGTTTCATAGAAAAAGAAGTTTGAAAGTGATGAGGAAGTTCCCACTCCCATCAAAGTGATCGATAAAACAACAGAACTGAATGACTTTGAACTCAGCGAGGAGGAGGACACGGGTCGGAGGCGGAGTATGCGGGTCAGGACACTTCGAGCCCGGAAAAAGAAATCCCCATCACCGGAGTACATACCCAGTGAGCTTGAAGTCGAAGAAGAGGACTTGTTAGAATATGACGATGATGATGAGTTTAATGTCAAGTCACGGAAAAGAAAAAAGATAGGTGGGTTTAATTTGATAATTTGTTTACAATGATGTCTGAGGTTTTGTTTATGCTGTCATTTTGGGTGCGTTTATGAGTATGATTCATTATTTGATTTGATGTTTTATCTCAATGATGGGAGACATGGCTAATTTTTGGCTTCCATCCATTAATTATGTTTACATGTTTTAATGCCCCCAAACAAATTTTTTGGGTGGCATATAGTAATCGCAGCATCTGTCCGTCCTTTCGTCCGTCCGTCCTTCTGTCTGGTATTTCGTTTCCAGCCTGTAATTTTGTCATGCATTGATGGATTTTGTTGATACTTGCTACAAATGATCAACATAATATACATTGTCGCGAGTAAGACCCATACCCGTACCTCAAAGGTCAAAGTCACAATTTGAATTTGTTTGACAACACTTTGAGTTTGTGTGAGATTTTGTTTCCGGCCTGTAACTTTGTCATGCATTGATGGATTTTGTTGATACTTACTACAAATTATCAACATAACATGACGACGTGTTGCGAGTAAGACCCACACCCGTACCTCAAAGGTCAAGGTCACAATTTGAGTTTGTTTGACAACACTTTGAGTTTGTGTGAGATTTCGTTTCCGGCCTGAGGCTGTAACTTTGTCATGCATTGATGGATTTTGTTGATACTTGCTACAAATGATCAACATAACTTATAATATATTTTTATTTTTCACCGACCATTTGGGGGGCATGTGACATTTCACAGTGACATTTCTTGTTTGTTTGTTTCAGCTCTACTGGCCAAAGGCCAGAAGTGCTTATGCGATGGAGCATTGTCTGTCGTCTGTCGTCTGTCATCTGTTAGCAGCACTTTCTCTGAAATCACTAGGCCAGTTAAACTGAAACTTCACATGCATGTTTCTGTTGCATAGGAGACTATACAGAAGTTGTTTTTTTTCAATCTGAAATTCAATATGGCTGCCATTACTAAAAATAGTCCAAAACTTAAAAAATCTTCTTCTCATGAAGGGCCCAACAGATTTTCAATGTGTTTATGTAGTAATGATGACCAACTATAATTTTGTTAGATTTGTTCAAATGGTATTCCTAGGGTTAAAAATGACCCCGCCCCGAGGGTTCAATAAGGGGACACATTTCATTATAATATTTTTTTTTTTTAAATTGAAATGACTTTGCCTATATCTTCACAGAAGCATTGTTTGGTGAAGGAGGTTCAGATTTGTAAAAATGACCGGGTTCCACTGTCTTAAAGGGTCAGAAGGGGCCCCAAAAGGGAAAAAATTGGGAATTTTAAAAATTGTTTTCTTGAGAACCAGTATGTCAGTTTTGTTCATATTTGGCATAAATTATCCCTATGTGTAGGGGTTTGATTGCAGATATGAATTTTTGGGCTTAAATTTATAGGGGCCCTGTAAGGGGACATACATAGAATAAGGGGAATTTTACATAGGAATACTATAGGAAAACAGAAAATTCTATTTTTTATCATCTATTTAAGCAAAAATATTATTCAATTTGTGTTCTGAAGTATCATCTAGTTATAAGAAATAAGATTTGGCTCAATAAGGAGAATTGCCTGTCCATAAGGGGCCAGGGTGGGTCATAAAAGGGTTTAAATAGAAAAAATTAAAAAATCTTCTTCTCAGTCAAATGGTAGGGGAATTTAAAGTATTTTCTTTACATAGTAATTAAGGTTTTGTTCAGTATGGTGTGGTGGGGGTAAGTTGTTAAGACAACCCCCCAAAGAGAGTATATATTGTTTTTCATGTAAGATCAAATATTTCATCTCATGATCATCAAAAATGATACGACTTTTGGTGATTACTTGATGAAATATAATTCAATCTTGCACCAAAACAAACAAATATCCTCTATAAATACAATGCACATGAATAATTATATTTTTTACCAGAATTATCAGCATTATCTATAACATTACAAAACAAAACGTTTTAAATTTGAAGTGCTATCTTTAATTTTTTAGTTGAAGATGAAATCCCCATAGGAAGGAATGCAATGAGATTTGAGGCCAAAACTAACAGTAAGTATAAATATATATATATAAACAATGCAGATTTCAATGCATTTAGATTATTTTTTATACATGTGTGCTGATGGTGGTTTAGTTTGGTAAATACATGACTTGTAGATAGTACTGATGATAATTGATTGATTGATTGAATATTTAGCGTCATTTTATGCCATTAAGAACTCACAGACTACCAGTTTACCTAACCACTGTCTCCTGGGATCCTGAAAGGTAAACCAGTTATCGACCACACCCCATCTCCGCAAGTAACTGATAACTTTCCCACTTGAATCAGCGGTGAGAGACAAATGATAATGAGATACAATGTCGTATATCAGTTATCACGGAGACAGTTGCCGGGCTGGGATTCAAACTCATGATCCCTGAATTGATTTACCAACTGAGCTAATTGGGCCTAGTACTGATAATTTCTTGTGTGAATTTAAGCATACAGGAGATAATTGTAGGGCTAATAAATGTCATGTGATTTTGGTACTGGTGTCATGTGATTTCTTTATCAATGTCATGTGATTTTGGTACTGGTGTCATGTGATTTCTGTAGCAATGCCATGTGATTTTGGTACTGGTGTCATGTGATTTCTGTATCAATGTCATGTGATTCATACTATTAAGGCATTTTAACTGAACCCATAATTGACATATATTTAAAAAAAATAGACATTTTTAGTGGTATATTTTCCTTATTGTGAACATTAGTTTGATTTTAAAGTGTTTTAAATTTATAAATACAACACTAATTTCTACTTATTTTTATGCCGCCCCAAAAAAATTTTGGGGTGGCATATAGTAATCGCAGCGTCCGTCCTTCCATCCATCCTTCCGTCCTTCCGTCCTTCTGTCCGGTATTTCGTTTCCGGCCTGTAACTTTGTCATGCATAGATGGATTTTGTTGATACTTGCAACAAATGATCAACAGAATGACGACGTGTCACGAGTAAGACCCACATACATACCTCAAAGGTCACTATTTGAGTTTGTTTGACAACACTTTGAGTTTATGTGAGATTTCGTTTCTGGCCTGTAACTTTGTCATGCATAGATTATTTTAATGATACTTGCTACAAATGATCAACATGACATGTTGGGGGGCATGTGACACTTAACAGTGACATTTCTTGTTTTTATTTCATCAAAGATACATTGTCAATTTTTTTTATGAAATATACTGATTACAAGCAAAGTTTCATTATAATCTTGATTGATAATGTTAGACGTATCAGATGCATATAAACGTAAACATACATAACAAATACATTTGTAATTTATAATAAATTTCAGATTACATCACTCATTCAGAATCTATTTAAATTATTTACATTGTTATAAGTTTGATGCAAACTTGTTTATGATTGTATATAAAACCAATGAACTATTAAACTATTTTTAGCTCTACTGGCGAACAGGCAGGGCTTATGTCATGGTAAATTGTCCGTTGTCCTTACTTATTGCCGCGAAAACCATATTGGGCTCAGCGCCTACAGCCTCTCATCCAATATGGTTTCCACCACAATACGTACGCATACAATATATTCCCATATTGTGTAAAACACTGTAAAATAACCTTACAGTGTTTTCTCCAGAGCGCGTTAAAATAACCTTACAGTGTTTTCTCCAGAGCGCGTTATTTGCGTTTTTGACGCAATACATTCTCATCTGACGCAATCAACTTTGTTCAGTGCGTCCACTATGACGCAACCTTAAAAATACAGAAATTCAAATTACGCATATTTGTTTCGGCAAGCTGGTTTCAGAGTTATTTTTACAATGCCAGCTGATTTGACAGATCACGTGGTCTGATTGCCCGGTCATGCGATTCTACCAAGTTAAATAAACGCTTTAATTTGTTACGAATGCTTTATTGATGCAATCACACAGACGATTATGATCACATACATAATTTTCCGTGAAGCAATAGCATAGTTTGAAGATAACATCTGTGAAAACAAACGTACCCTGCAACAATAGTACTGACATATACCCAGTTTTAGGTTGTTTGTATATGAAGATGAAATGTGGAAGCGTGAAACTTTTCATAAAAGTTGTTAAAAATGTACGGACGATACTCTATCTGAAAAACTTTTTATTTTGTTTTCTATAAGGTATCGAGACGCGCATGCGCGACATTTTAATACCAGTTTAAACATCGGCCGGTCCAAGTTTTAGGGCTTTATGACCGGCGCCGTTTATGTTTCTGTAACGAACAATTAAAAGGTTGTTGAAAAAAGAAATTAATTTTAAAAAAAATATATTAATTTTGAAAAATGATTACTTTATTTCAAAAACTTAATTAATTTTTGTGAAGTTACCATTAAAATGTATTTTATATTATTTTTTTAAGATAAAATTTCTCTAAAATGAGTCTAGCTTTGAAGAGAAATACTTTTGGGAAAAAGAAAATAAAACAAAGTTTTGTTTTCCAAAGAGTATAATGCTTAACATGTAGCTCAGCAAATATTAAATATTGAATAATTTTAGTGTTTTTCATTAAAAATAATAAGGGCCTTTGTGATTGAGCTGTGGCCATGACATTTGAAAAGTTCACGACCAAAGTGCCAGCATCATAAAAACAACTGCTGAGTTTCAAGTTGATGTAACTTATTGCCAGAATTGAAACATTCGTTTGGAGTTAAATTGTTTTGAAGTTGTTATCTTAAGTTGCAGTTTTGATGGAGAAATTTGTGTGAAACAGGATGTAAAACTGTTTTAGTAAAATATGTATTTTTTAACTCCATTTATTCATGTTGATTAAGTTTAAAACTAGTCAATTGATGACCCCCAGATTTTTAAAATGACCCCTAGATTTTTAGTCAGTGGGTCATCAATGACCCCCAAAAAATTGAAGCTGGAGAAAACACTGACCTTATATTATTTAAGTATGTATCTTTTACAGAGAAGGGGAAAAAAGTTCAGGTTGAAGAAAATGAAACCCCGTGTTGTAAATGCTTGAAGTCAGAACAACCTGAGTGGGTATGTACATGTTCAGAATGACTTAATCTACATGTACATGGTACTTCTGTATTTGCATTAAATATCTTTGTAGTTGATTGGTCCTGATAAATGTGTTAATATGTTTAGTTCTTTACTCCATAGATCCGCGTTTTCCCACACCAATCACATAAGGCCTTTGAAAACAGTGCAGGAAGAGTTCAGATTGCTCGTGACGAGCAATCTGAACACTTTCTGCACTGTTTTCCACTCTGTCAGTTAATATAAACATAATCCACCCAATAATTCAAAAGCCTTCTATATTAAGTGTCCAAAGTCGTCTATATTAGAGGTGTCCAGAGGCGTCTATATGAAGTAAAGGGTTATAATAATGTGAGGTGGTGGTACATCCACCTTGCCAGTTGGGGTGTTCAGTTTGTGGATGTGATCACCAGTCAGGTCATGTTAAAAATAAAAACAGTACACAGATGTAAGTAATTTATCCTCATAACCCACATCATTTAGGGAAGCTGAGTTACTGTTACTGGTCTAGTATCATATGATGTATCCTTGTAAAGTTGGACAAGGCATTTTTACGTACCCGCCATTCGAAGAATAGATTGATTGAATACTTAGTGTCATTTTTATGCCATCGAGGGCCAACAGACGATGGGTATTTGAATGTCTTGGGTTTAGGACTAGTAATTGACTAGTGATTGGTGTGGGAAAATGCGTATCTATGGAGTAAAGGGATACCTGATTACCTTTGTATAGGTTCTACTCAGGACGGCATTGAGAATTATTTGTATAAGTTACAAGATCTTGTTCAATGTTAAATGAATAAGTTTAATAATAAGAATAAAACTTTTGATTTATTATATTTCGACTTTATCACTTTATCACAGTCTTCATCAGTTAGGTGCTTGATCAGTGATGCACAGCGTCACATGACGAAGGATGATCATAACTGTTTTGTGTATATTACAGATACTGCTATGTGATAAGTGTGACGCTGGTTATCACACGGCCTGTCTGCGTCCACCACTAATGATAGTCCCTGCTGGAGATTGGTTCTGTCCTCCCTGTGAACAGGTCAGTTATTTATGGTTCTGCATGAATCCACGCCAGTGTAGACTGACCTTACACTTTTTTTTGTTTATTGTTTTGCAGCTCACTGTCGGAAAGGCATATAGATGCCTAGCTGAGTCGAGAACAATAATTGTAGAGAATGTAAAAGTTTTTAATAAAATGAAGAGAAAAATTAAAAAAAATATCATGTATTCATGGGAGAAAAAGGGGGGAAAATGGTAAGTGCACATTTACATGGGTTGGTAGACCGTAGTTAAACATGGAAACCAACAACAACATGTATTTAGTTTTGGTGCAAATAGTTGTGCTTAGTCTATACATACTGCTTTGGTAAATAATCAAATTTTAGTTTACATCGAAACTATAAAAAGTTATTTTGTATTTTCAAAGTGAATTGAATTCACTTAGAACTATATGTATATATAATATCAGTCACCACAACTAATGTTTTCACCAAAAATGGCATTAAATTTTGTGAGGAATGTTTTCATTTAATGATTACACCACTGTGTGTCTTGCTTGTACTTTAAATTTTCAATGGCATCTGAGGCCATTATAAATACAATACAGATTTCATTGTGTGCCTTTGAAAGTACCCTGTCTCACTCCTCTGGTATAATAATAGAATACAGTCAGAACTTGTTATCTTGATATTGTAGGGACTGCCAAAAAAAATCGAGATATTTGAATATCGACATAGATTTTGTCCAGAGATCAATATTTATATTTTCATCACCTGATAATTGTCATACGTCAATTGTACTTTTGCTTTGATATTACGTTTGTGTCGTAGAATTACACTTGTGATAAATGCTGATACCCGGGTCCTTTTTTGAATTTCTCAGCAGTGTGAGATACAAGTTGAGGCTGATTGATTGAATCAGATGATATTTAAACAATATTTACATGCAATCACCCAAATCGATGACACAATGTTTGCAACATTTTGTCAGTCATTAAAATTGACCCCTTTGCCCTTTACCAGTAATTGTACTGGTGTCGCGTTTTAAACAAACTGTGAAAAATGGCACACGTAGATTTTCACAAGACGTGTAAAAACACACAATATTATGTCAACAATAATTATATTAAGACAAACATTTAATTAAAACTGCGAAATGAGCAATTGGGAACTAAAACTGGGATCGAGATATCCGAAATATCGACACAGACAATATCAAGTAAAAAGGAATATATTTACAAACACAAAGAAGGGGAAAAGTTGGGGATGGCAAAAAATATCGACCATACTGGAATATTGACTCAAGCCATATCAAGATAACAAATTTCAACTATACTTTGCTTTGCGGTTCCATTGCAGTTTTTCTTGCAGGGAACCCCATCTCCAGTAAAAAAAACTCGCCGGTTTTGAACATTAACAGAAACATGAATGAGATGATTGTCACAACTGTATGAGAGACAGACAAAGTCTTTTTCCCTTTTTTAGCTCGCAGGGACGAAGTCCAAGGAGAGCTATTGCCATGACCCAGGCGTCATCGTCAGCGTCGTCGTCTGTAGTCACCCAGGTTAAACATTTGCGTTAAAGTTTAAGATATCTATGCTACCACTTATTGGATGTGAATGAAACTTAGCATGTGTGTTCACCATCATCAATGGAACACACACAGACAAGAACCATAACTCTGGATTGCATTTTGGCACTGTTATGGCCCTTTTTGGACTTAGACACCCAGAGGCGAGCTTTGTTGGTCTTCTGACAACTCTTGTTAGTTCTTTAAAATAATGCTGATTTATTTTTTCAACAATCCTTTATTAATCAAATACAGACCATGTTGTTGGAGAAATTACTGGAAAACTTGAAGACATTGGACCTGTCTATACTTAAAAGCGACAGACTTATACGAAGGTTTGTAAATTAAATGTAGTTTATATGTAAGATGAAGTATTTTATGTATGAGGATTTATGTTCTAAACTGGCTGGTATAGTTTACCAAAATAATATTCGGCGTCACCTTTAATATTTTGGTTCCTCAGTGATGTGCGCTCGACCCAAATAATAACAGAACTCGGTAACCAGTCAGTTTCTCAGTTCTGACCGGATACTCAAGGATACTTGACGTGGCATTTTTTCGAGTCACCATTTTCAAATTTTACCCACCACCCACCACCCTAATTTCTCATGGGCTTCTAGTAATTTTTATTCTCAGATTAGAACATACTACCTCTGCAGTTGTTTTTATGTTCATTACTTTGTATCCAGCGGTTTTGTATGCCTAGATATGTTTTGATGTGTATATATGTATTGACAATTAATGTATCTCTTCAGGAATTATATAAGTTATTTCCCGGCATTTTTAATTAAAAAACCCATTTCAGCTTACATCTTTACCACACAAGTGACTTCGGTCCAACTTATTCATTGTTCATCATTTATTAAATCCGAAGTAACATACGTAAATCTATTTTACTTATCCTCAACATTTATTTGATTGGTCCTTGACTATACATCAACTTGTAACATCTTAATTTCATTTAAAATGTGTGATCAATTTTTGTCACAATTACCAAGTGTACTTACATGTAGTACAAAATTTATATGAATGTATTTGCTTTATTTTCATGTTAACATGGAGTTTGCCATTCAGAATCAGTGATGCTATTTACAAATATGTAAAGGTTAATCATTGTTTGATTCTCAGTTGGTTAAATCTTATTGCAATGTTACACCCTATGCTAAATGATATTGCAACCGTCCAAAAAAATTTAATTGATTGTATACTCAGCATTATTTTTATACCACTGAGGGCTAACAGATGATCAGTTAACTTAACCACTTGTTCCTGGAATCCTTGAAGGTTAACCAGTATCCTAGCACACCCCACCTCCACAAGTAACTGAAAACTTTCCCACTTGAATCAGCAGTGAGAGACGAATGACAATGAGATGCAATGTCGTATATCAGTCGCCACAAAGACTACAGCTGTTCAGGGGGGGGGGGTTCCAACATCACACACAAACAAACAGAAAGCGCAAGTCCTTTTCCATATATATATTTATTCTACATTATTACCCCCTTTCTTATAGAGCCTAACTGTTCTGCCTCTCATGTCCAAAACTGTTTCTACTCAAAACCCAACCATCCTGCCTAAAACCCCAGATCTAACTATCTGCCTCTCCCCTCCAGACTTAACTGCTCGACTCCCCGATCTAAACTGTTTTTCCCATCCAAAATCTTTGCTTGTATCTTGCACTATTAAATGACATTAAAGTGACAGCTTATTCATATATACAAGTCACGTTTTTCATGGGCATGCTGGACAGATGTTGCTATATAAAATTAGATGCATGTTATCCTGTTGATAGCCTATCACTCCGCAGAAGTGACCTCTAAACTCCAATGATTTGCCCAGTACAGACCTACTGTATATTAATGATTATTTGCTGTCACGCCTTAACTAGGATATATTCCACATAAGTATTATATCTTGGCTTTAAAATACTACATTATTAAACTAATAAATTAATAATTACTGACTATAAAACATTGGAAGGCATATCCCCCTCAATAGATAGTCAGACATGCAACCATCAGAGCTAACCAGGCCCAGCTAAGAAATGGTAATCAAAAACAGTCCGAAAAAAAGATAGGAAGAAAAATGTAATTAAAATATTCAATATAAATGTTGATTGTTTTAGGAAAGAGAGATTGGCATTTGTTACCATCAGCCTCGATAACGTTTTGAAGGAACCTGAACCAGAGGTAAGACAGCTTTCAACTTAACAGCTTACTAAATGGTACCCTGTCAAATTCACAGCTTACTTAATGGTACCATGTAAATATCACAGTTTACTAAATAGTTTCCTGTCAACTTCACATCTTACTTAACGGTACCATGTCAACTTCACAACTTTCTATATGGTATCCTCTCAACTTCATAGCTTACTAAATGGTACCCTGTCAACTTAACAGCTTACTTAATGGTACCATGTAAATATCACAGCTTACTAAATATTTTCCTGTCAAATTTTCAGCTTACTACATGGTACACTGTCAACTTCACAGCTTACTAAATGGTACACTGTCAACTTCACATATTTCTATATGGTACACTGTCAAATTCACAGCTTATTAAATGATGCCCTGTCAACTTCACAGCTTACTATCTGGTACCCTGTTAACTTCACAGCTTACTAAATGGTACCCTGTCAACTTCACAGCTTACTAAATGGTACCCTGTCAACTTCACAGCTTACTTAACGGTACCCTGTCAACTTCACAGCTCACTAAATGGTATCCAGTTTAATATGTAAATTGGACTGCATATTTATAAAAAGTGACTCAAACTTCAGTGATAAAATTGTTGTATCTGCTATATTTCTATTTTACACACATCTTAGTATCTTTTATAGTGATATGGTTAATAGGTAAAAAGTTAAAATATAAAGGTGTGTACTTTATTTCACTATACTTTTGTACTGTTTTGCAGTATGCACCAGAAGCACCATTTCATGAGCAATGATAAGATAACAAAATCCTTACATATTAATTCATATATTTCATTTATTAGCTAGCCGAAGTCCAAGGAGAGCTATTGTGATGCCGTCGTTGGTGTCGGCGGCGTCTGTAGACACCCAGGTTAAACTTTTGCGTTTAAGTTTAAGATATCTATGCAACCAGTCATTGGATGTGAATGAAACTTTGCATGTGTGTTCACCATCATCAATGGAACACACACAGACAAGAACCATAACTCTGGATTGCATTTTGGCACAGTTATCGCCCTTTTTGGACTAAGACACCCAGAGGCGAGCTTTGTTGGTCTTCTGATAACTCTTGTTAAGAGTTACAGTATAAACATTGTTATTGGAATTTTCATAACTTTCCTAAGAAAAGTATGTTTGGGAGAATTTGCATAATCTTTATAAGTTGTTGTTCTCATGAAAATCTTAGCCATACATGTATATGTAGACCGGGGCCCCATTTCACTAACATTTGTATGTTTCCAAACTTCTTAGTGTAGCGTTTGAAGATATAAAAAAAAGGGGGAATTCATTTAGTGTTTTGCTTACATCATTTTACGAAGTTAAATGTAATATCTCTCTATCTATTTATATATACATACAACAATTTAAATTAAACTCTCAAATTGTCACATGACCACCGGCTAAAGATCAATCTTTATTAGCTTGAAATTCTTTAACCCATTGCTAGAAGTCTATTTTAAGTACAGTGTTAAGTTTTGTACTTCATTGTTGGGCTGAGAAAATCTTCTAACTTTTTATGATTTCAATTTTGCAGAAAATCGAACCGAAAGGAAAATCAAATTCAGACTCAGAATCCGGCGGGGGGTCAAGCGATTCCAGATCCTCAGAATCTTCAGGTTCTGGTCGCTCGTCCCAGTCAGAGTCCGACTTCTCCGACGATGAGTATGGCGACAGAAGACATAAGCACAAATCCAAACCAAGATTCATTCAACGCACCTGTCGTTCAAAGAATCTGATCAGCTACAGATTCGAAGAGTTTGATGAGCTGATAGCTGATGCCATTGAAGAAGACCTTAGTGTTCCCAAGGAACCAAAGCCGAGGAAGGTCAAACCGCCAGGTACATGTGTAATAAATATTTTGTTTGTTATAGGGACTGTAGTGTAGTGGAAAGTGGGTTTAGTTTAACTTATTTATTTTACTTTGATTGTGAAACAAGTTATTAAAACTCCAGCTCAAAGTCTTCCCAGGTAGAACCAGTAATAAGCATATGCTGAAAAAGTGTCTTGCTGAAGGACACTGTGCAGATCAACCAGATGCCTCTCAATAAACAACACTTAGCACTGGTTCTACACAGGAAACAGACAGCTAAAATATATTAGTATAAACTAACTTGATTTTTAGGTCACCTGACACTTTGTCTCAAGGGACCTTTTGTGATCGCCTTTTGTCCGTTGTTGTGTGTTGTCCACCGTGTGTCGTGCATCTGTAAACAATTGACATTTTCGACTTCTTCTCAAAAACCATAAGCTCAATCGTAATGAAATGTTGTGTGCAGCTTTGGTACCTAAGGATGAATCAGAATTGTGAATTGCATGGTTCCCACCCCCCTGGGGCCTTGGGGGCAGGGCCAAAACAGTCAAATTTAAGGTAGACTTTGAAAATTTTCTTCTTACTATAGGAAGCACTGGTAAACAAATTGTGAGCATGATTATGGACATGTAGTATATGGGTCCTTTATAAAAATTGAGAATTGCATGTCCCTTGGTCTCACGGTTTGGCTCAGTGGGTGTGGGGGTGGGGGGGGGCCTACTTTACTAAATCTGTTTAATAAGAGAAAATGACAAAAACCGTCATATCTGATGACTGAATAGAATCATTTCAATGGTTTTTGGTGTGATTGTTGTTGCTAATGCTTATGTTTTATTGACAAAAGTTGGAAACTAGATTCATATAGCTGTATGTCATTAAGGATTATCAGGTGACCATTAAGGTCCATGGGCCTCTTGTTTCATCAAGGGGCCATGCTATAAAAATTATTTTCTAAAATTTCTATTTTTGCATTTAAATTTAAGGTCAAGGATGGTGGTCACTGTGTCAGTATAACGTGACCTTTTACTTGCAGTGTGATACTTCAAGCACAGTTTATTACATAGTTAATTCAAAAATATTTTTCACCTAAACAGATAAAGGGACCAAAACTGTTTTGCACATACCACATGTTCTGCTTGTTGGGTTTAAATCCCTTCTTCATATATCAAGGTCAGGGTCATAGTTAAAGGTTACTAATTCACATGTAACTTGTAAGTTAATACTGACAAAGGAATTTCAAAAATAACTGTCAGTTTGAATGTCTGTTATTGTTCAGTCAGTTAACTCCTTCTTACATTTCTTCAACATAAAATTGGATTGATCCCTTCAAAACATGATAATGGAATGATCCCTTTAACATAATAATGGAATGATCCCTTCAACATAATAATGGAATGATCCCTTTCAGCATGATAATGGAATGATCCCTTTAACATGATAATGGAATGATCCCTTAATCATGATAATGGAATGATCCCTTTAACATGATAATGGAATGATTCCTTCAACATGATAATGGAATGATCCCTTCAACATGATGATGGAATGATCCCTTCAACATGATAATGGAATGATCCCTTCAACATGATAATGTATTTGTGAAAAATTGATGGTGGAAGATTCCATTAAAGAGAGTTCATCTTTCAGCTGATTTAATAGAAAAAATTATCTGTTTTTAAACATTGTAGCAGCTGAACAGCAATGTCATTTTGTATAAATAACTTGTGTATAACAAAGCGGTACAATGATGTTTGTCATTCAGGTATAAGCCGCGGAAAAGACATGTCAAACATCCTTGGTGAGTCTGACGAGGAGAACAAACCAAAACCAAAGCCAAAGAAGCGTCGACCAAGGCTGACAGAACTTGATGAAGAAGATGACGATGATGATGATGATACTGATGATTATGAGCTCTCTGAGTAAGTGTCATTTAAATTAAGGATCATTTCAAATGTACAATAATTACTAACATGAGGATCATAGCAAAAGTAATGTCGGAGTTATTGTATTTCATATGACGATCATTTCCAGATGGTGGTAGATTGGTGAAAGTAATTTTGAACTGTCAATTTCATTGACTTATATAATAATTATATATGTTTAATAAAATTGATGAAAACAAATATGTTTTTTGTTCAGAACATCAAAGCATACAGTTGAAAAAATTGTAAAATAATATGTGTTTGATCAGGTAACTCAGTGTTATAGGAGAAAACAGATGAAACAATGTTTTGTATATGACTGATTGATTGATTGAATATTTAGTGTCATTTTTATGCCAATCAGACAATCAGTTAACCTAACCACTGTTTCCTGAGAACCTGAAAGGTAAACCAATACTCGAGCAAACCCCATCTCCACAAGTAACTGATAACCTTCCCACTTGGATCAATGGTGAGAGATGAATGACAATGAGACACAATGTCTTATATCAATCATCATGGAGACTGTTGCCGGACGGGGATTCGAATTGATGACCCCTGGATTGATAGTCAGACACATAACTGACTGAGCTAATCGAGCCAGGCTTTGTTTATGGATAAGAATTATAAACATCATGTTACCTTTTCACAATGCACATAACATGGTTCCGTTTAGAACACCGTTTAGCTCTATGATTCCCATGGGCTGCATTATAAGATATCTAACATCTAAATGCATGTTGGTTCATCAAGGGAGGCCATTTTAGGGTAACTGTTTGTTTTCAGTGCATCTGCTGCTACTGACGTGAGTAAGTCGTCTGACACATATGTCAGTGGAGAAGTAAGTGACGACAGCATGGCAAGAGCATACAAGTCAAAGTCACGTCGGAGACCTCAACAGAGAAGAGGCAGGGGTCGTTCCAGAAGGTACAAGAATGATTTTGGTAAGTATGCTTATGTTATCTGTGCTCTACATTCCTAATTTTTTGAAAGCAAGTTTTTGTGTGTTCTTTACACTTTGTTTAATGCAAGTTTATTCATATTTTTTCTGAAAGTTGATGGCAAGTTTGTTTATATTATTTGTTAAGGAAGTTTGTTTATATTTTTTCTGAAAGTTGATGGCAAGTTTGTTTATATTATTTGTAAAGGAAGTTTGTTTATATTTTATGTACGTAAGTGTACAGCAAATAAGTTTCTTTGCATAAGTAGAAAGTTTATATTTTCTTCTCGTAGGATATTGGCATAATAATTTGAAAAACAAATTCACATTTTTCCTAAACACATACGCTTTTTGTATTTTATAAACAATTGTTAAAATTAATTTGTTTCCATCTATAATAAACACGTTTATACTTTCTCTGTAGTTGTTGACAGTGACTTTGAAAGTGACGAAGACAATACACGTAGGTCCAGCAGAAAGAGTGCTAGACGGGGTAAGGTTAATTATCGTGAAATGAACAGTGATGATACAGAAGTGGAAGAGAATGGATCTGATTCATTTCATACGTCAGATCTAGATTCCGATTCTGATGACAGACAGAAAAAATCGAAAAAAGGAAGGGACAAGGGGCGGCTTGAAAAAGAGCGGGAAAGGCCTAGGTCGGGTAAAAGACAGAGGATCAAAAAGTTTTCATCATCAGATGAGAGTTCAGAAGACAGTGAAGAGGAAAGAACGAAGAAGAAAGGAAAGAAACCACCCCGTAAATCTGCCAGGTATTATAGTCTTGGTCAAATTTTTTTAGCCATGTTCAACACATTTCAGATTATATATGGCATATCCAGTTTTAGTGGTGGAGGAATACCTTAGACTGAGTAGAACCATCATCCTTCTGCAAGTAACTGGCAAACTTTCTCACATAAAAGTTTTCTGAGCGAGCGGGACTCGAACTTATGACGTAAGCGGTGAGAGGTAAGTGATCTTGAGATGGCGCCTTAGATCACTCGGCCACGGAGGACCTTTTCTTGGTCAAACAATACATTTATGTCTCAGCTTTTGATGGGGAGATATTTTGTTTTTGCTTTATCTGCCTGTCAAATTTTTGTAATATTTACATCTCCTACAGTTTATATTTGATTGAGATGAAATTTCGAAGAAAATACCAATATGAAGTATGATTGATTGATCTAATATTTAGCATCATTTTATGCCATCAAGGGCTAACAGATGATCAGTTAACCTATCAACTGTTTCCTGGGATTCTGAAAAGTTAACCAGTACTCGAGCACACCTGATCTCTGCAAGTAACTGAAAACTTCCCCACTTGAATCAGCGGTGAGAGACGAATGATAACGAGACTCAATGCCGTATATCAATTATCACGGAGACTGTTGACGGGCGGGGATTCAAACTCACGAACCCTGAATATGATAATCAGCCGTGTAACCAACTGAGCTAATTGGGCCCGGCTCCAATATGAAGTAGAGATTCGCATATTGTTACACTGCTTTATTCACATTTTTGCCTAGCCTTGGTAAAACTGAAATTAAGGAAAATGTTAGTTGTGAAAATGCAGAAATCAAAATTAACATGAGTTTTATGCCATCAAAGGGTAACAGACAATCAGTTAACCTAATCACTCATTCCTGGAATCCTGGAAGTACTCCTCTGCAAGTAACTGATAACTTTTCTGCTTAAGCCGGCAGTGAGAGATGAATGACAATAAGCAGTAATTATCATATATCAATCATCACAGAGACTGGGACCAAGCAGGAATTTGGACCTAGATCAGAAGCACTACAGACTGAGCTTACTGGGCCTGCTCTTAAAATGTATAATCAAGAGATGATTTTAATCCTTAAGTATCTTGATATTTATAAAGCATATATATTCTTGCATGAACATCTGTGTTACAGGTATGATAGTGATGATGAGTCGTACACAGAGGACAGTGAGGAGGAAGAGAGACCAAGGAGGAAAAGAGATGCATCAAAGAAAGTATCTAAAATTATTGATGATTCTGAAACAGAAGTGGAGGCGGCGGAAACTGATTCATCAACAGAAGTTAGCGAAGAAGGGGATAAACAGAAGAAAGTTAAGACTAAAAAGAATGTCATACGGTCAGACTCTGATGATGATGATGATGAAGAAGAAGATGATGATAATGAGAAGGAAGGTAAAGAAGAAGAAGAAGAAAAGAAGAAAGAAAACTTAGAAATATCACATGAAACTAACTCTGAAGAATCTGATGAAGATGATGAAGATGATGATGAAGAATGGGAGGAAATTGGTGCTGAAGAAATGGATGAGAAAGCTCTAAGTAAAACAAAGAGCTCAAAGGGTAAAGATGTGAAAAAGGACACTTTTAAGGGAGATGAAAATAAAAAAGAAGTTGATCTAGAAAATGTTGAAGATAAAAAAATTGAAGAGGGAAGCATAGAAGATGTCGAGAGAAATTTAAAGAGTGCAGGAAGTGAAGTAAATCAGCTGGAAGAAGCAAATGCAATACAAAATGATAAAAATAAAGACATTGAGATGAAAGAAAATGTTAAAATCAGCAAAGGAATTACAGAGCAGGTCTCTAGTACAAACAATAAAGAAGATAAAAATATGGAAAGCGGTGATGGTGATAAAGTAAGTGATGCCGAAAATGTAATAAGCATGGAAACAACACCTAAAGTTACTCCCATTAAGAAAAAAAGAGGCCGTAAACCTAAAACTGAACAATCTGGCTCTGAGACAACAACACCAGAAGTAACACCAAAGAAAAGAGGCAGAAAACCTAAACCTAAGCTAGACACTACAGAAACAGGCCTGGAAACACAAGGAGATGAAGCACCTGTAAAGAAAAAAAGGGGAAGAAAACCCAAAGCTGGGGATCCAGAAATTGCAGATATGCCTAACCTTGTTAAAACTGAATTCGAGGAAAATGTTAGTTGTGAAAATGAAAAAACTAAAACTGAAAAAGACAAAATTGATAAAGAGGACTCTGGTCAAACAGAGCGGAAAGATGATAGTCCTTTGTCTGCAAGGAATAAACAAAATATGCCTGTTGGTGTTGTAAAGCCTGAAGTGAGACAAGGTGTTATTGTAGAAAATAAGCAGGTTATGGATAACAGAATGAGTGATAACCAGGGTAGTGCGGAAGATATGGTTAGTCCCTTACAAGGTATGAAGGAGATGGCAATGGGTAACCAGATGATAGGTGCAGATCATGGTGGATTCAGACCGTATCCAAATTCGAATTACCCAAATAGAAATATGGAAGGCTACATGGGACAAGGGTTTCAAAATTACCATCAGCAAGGACCTTACGGACCTGGTCCTCCTGGGCCGGGATCTAATCAGCCTTACCAGGGGCCAATGCAGCAAGGGCCTCAAGGAATGCGTCATGGGTCATTGAACCATGGCGGGAATATGGGCCCAGGGCAGCATCCACAGTACCCACAAAATAGCCATGGACCAATGTCTCCAAATAGCTACCATCAACAGAACCAGTACATGCCACCAAATATGCAGCAAGGTCCCCCACCAGGCTATTACCCTGGTCATTATATGCAACAGATGGGCCCTGGTGGCCCCTCTCAAGGACCTCAGGGAGGATATGGTAGTTATGGTCACCAGGGACCTCCTCATCATGGCCCCCAAAGTCCAAACTACCAACAAAGTGGTCCTCCACATGGTCCCAAAAGTCCGAACTACCAACAGGGTGGTCCCCAGCAAGGTCCACAAAGTCCAAACTACCAACCAGGTGGTCCTCAACATGGCCCTCAAAGTCCAAACTACCAACAGGGTGGTCCCCAGCATGGCCCCCAAAGTCCAAACTACCAACGAGGTCCTTACCAACAAAACATCCATCCACAACAAGGAGATTATCAAAATTCTCCTCGATCTGTCCCTTATCAAAACCAGCCTGGTCACTATCCAATGGGAACAGGTCCTCAAGGCCAAATGCTTCCTCAGCAACAAGGTCCACCATATCAAAGAATGCCATACAACTACCCTCATATGCCCCAACCGAGGCACCCACCAGGGTTTGGTCCCAACCAGCATCCAATGCCGACGGGTCCAGGACTGAACTCTGATTCGCCGCAGAGACCAAATGTCCGACCTCCATTACCTCCCCAAGGTGACATGCCTGCCACCCATGGCCCAACACCTAACCCCCGACCCCCAGTGCCACATAGAGGGTTCATGATGGATAACATACTTAAGGTAGCTCCTGGGACTGGTACAGAGAAGAGCTCTAGTGAACAGAAGGAAGACAACCCTGATGAGGTGGACGACATTGTTAAGTATGTAACACATGACAAGTTTTTCAAGGAACACTGAGCTGATTTGATCTTGGCCTATAAATTGACCCCCTAAGAGCAGCAATGTGCTATGTGTATATGAAACATGTAGGTACATAGTAACTTACTGCTCCGAGGGTGATATACACATTAAAAAATAGAAAAGATTCAGGGTATTGTGTACACACTTAATTGTTATTGTCTGAAAACATAATTTTGTTCGACTTTGTTCAGAGTAATTTAAATGTTGGGTGAATTTCAGTATTTTTGATAAAAGAGCAAGTTATTGTTTGCTCAGTGAAATAGGGTCAATAGAAAATGATGAACGATGCAGAAAATGAACTTAAATGTAAGTTTGATTTGACATAATTTTTCATTTACTTTACTTGTGTTACAAAAAGACAATGCAAACTGGTGATTTTTTGTTTAAAATATTTGCATTCCCCTTTGTAAATGATATTTTCAGTTATTTAGGGTAATAACAGGAGATTGTGTGTATATTGGGGTTGGTCACTTCTTTTTTAATCAAGTACACATATACAGTCAAACCTGTGTAAGTGATCACCTCTATTAAGCAGCCACCTGTCTTAAGCAACAATATTTACTATTTCTCATGTCTATGCTTTAAGAGTAAATTAACTTCTATTAAGCAAAAATCTGTCTATAAAAGTCACTTTTGCTCCTTCCCCTGACTGGTTGCTTAAGACAGGTTTTACTGTAATTATATTGTGTAGAATTTGGGATTAAGAGTCTCAAATTAATGAAGACCCTGTAATCTATATGATATTCTGTGTGAGACAATGGATTATACACAATTTCTGGCATTACTGTTGATTGTTTAAGTATACACGTAATTGTGTCGAAAATATTTTGTTAAATTAGTTGTGTGAATTTAAAAAAATAATGAGATTGGGTCCAACTATAACTCGAAAGATTAAGACTCGGAATTAAGATGAGATCGAGTCTTGAAAATATGATAATGTAGTAGTATGTTGGCAGTTTAGGCACATGTGTTCTTCATATAAAAATATATGAGTATGAGATGTGTATGTGGTAAAATCGTGTCGATTCTTTTGGTAAATTGGTTACGACTTGTGTAAGTTGGAAGCCTGATGGTGAAGAGTAAAGTGTATAGGTACATAGTAGGTCATATACTATCTCTTCAGTTACAACTTCCAATGCAGTGTTTGTATACACTTAACATGACTATTTAATTGATGACTAAACAACAAACTAATATGTATTGATGAAAACTATTGGCCGTTTACCCAAACTGAAGGAAGTTCCAGTTCCCAAATTGAGAATTAATTTCTCTGAAAAGGCTAGACAAATTTACCTCAAACTTAGTATAGATGTCCGTGCTCATAATAAGTATTTTCATGGTGATGCTATATGTCTTAATGTCATTAATGCCAATTTTATATATGTCTCGAGGATTCTTTAGATATATTTGGATGATTTTCCCCAGTATTTGAATAGAAGACATTTACATAAATTATTATAATAAGACAAAACTATATTTCTTGACAGTTATACATGTTTTGCATCATCTAAAACACATTTTTCAAAATTTATACAGATCATGCTTTTTGTCTTCCTGTATAGCAGCAGGAACAGAAAAAGTGCCTTGGTCAAGGATGAACCACGCAGTCCTGGTGGCCCAGGATTAAAGTTGTAATCCACTGATATCGGGTCTTACATGTAGGTCCTACCTATGCACGGGGCAGTAATACAGTGGATAGAGTGTACATGTACGTCGCTCACACGGAGTGGTAGTACAATGGATAGAGTGTACGTCGCTCACACAGAGTGGTAGTACTGTGGATGGAGTGTTGGCCCGCTCATGCTGGAGGTTGCGGGTTCGATCCCTAGTTTGACCCGATGACCTCTCAAAAAACAACACTCAGTACTGGTTCTACCCAGAAAGCGAAATCGGCTATGTGCTTTCTTCGCAATCAAGCTCAAATGAATAGGTTCACTAAAACAACACACCCAAGCTGCACTGTTTTCACGAGGAATCGGTTACTAAAAAAAACTTTGATAGTTACAGTGACTGGTTTACAAGACATAATTGAGGAAATTCAGTGAATGCATGTTAAGAAAGAAGGAATGTTTGATATTTTGATTATTTCTTTAGAGGGGATTTCCTTCTGCCTACAATATTGGTATTTAATAAAAAGTATGCATGCATGATGTCACAAAATTTATTTCTACACACTCCAAATCTCACTGCATGTTCATGTGTGTACATTATATTTGTGTTGATCCTTGGCAAGGGTATGGTCACTGCCTGCAACAGAAATGAGTGCCTCTATATGAGCTTAATTTTTTTCTGTTTGTATAGTTGCTTAAATTTGTGAGGTACGACCTTGAACCTGTGTAGAATTGTGTCATTTGTTTCTCTAGAATGCATACCCGTGAAAGTTCATTTCTAGGTCTAGGCATTTTTTTATAAAAAAAAAAAAATGTTGTTTTTGAGATAAAACTGATATTACGATAGACTACATCTACATTTATGACATCAAAAATGTCACTAATAATACCAAATAGTTGTACAAGAAGCATGAATTAAACTTGAACATACATTATTCAACTACATTGTATTTAATTTTATATGGAAAATATGGGTCTAGAGTTGAACTTGTAGAAAGTTCATGAGATATGAACTAACATGCATCAAGTAAAATGTAAATGACCATCATGCAATTTTACAGCTGGGCCTAAACATGTTTGTCAAGAAATAGTAAAACTTTTCATTGTGTAATTTCACTTAAAGCACCTAGGTAAAAATCATCACTGTTTACAATCTTGAACCCTTTTGTAGACTTGAGATTCAAAAATATATAATTTTATGTGATAGTTAAGCAATAACTGCATTTATCCCTGGTATACCTAATACTACAATATACCTGTCACCGCGAATGCCCATATAATAAAAATATCCCAGACATGCACAAAGCTCCAACTTTTGTTAACATCGGCATTTGTTTACATTTTGTACCGGCAAGTGTTTATTACTCAGCACACTTAAGTAACTTTATTACTGTGTATTATTGATGCCATTATTCACATGGTTGACAAAGTTTTAGACTTGTGGTAATAGGTATGACCAGTATAATTTTGTTTAAATCTATCTATCTTGGATATGAATAAACTGATCAATCATGAAAATCCATTGTATTTACTCGCACAAGTTTTGAGGAGATTTTGAATGAGTGCATCTGATTTTGTGGTAAGAATCTTTATAAGTAACTACAATTAAACATTTATATACTGTAAAACACTTTAATTCACATTAAATTTATTTTGCGACTTATCTGAGATTTGTCTCCATTTTATTTATTCGTGAAATCTTGAATTCACAACGTTAGAAAAAGTGAAACCGCCGGAAATACATTTTTTATTCGGATATTGTAAACATTCAGATGGTGAACATGATTGTAATTTTAGTGTAAATCTTTAAATATGTGAGGATTGAAACTCGCAAATAATCGTGAAAATAAAGTTCACTATTAGAAAGTGTTTTATATACCTTATGATTATTAAACTTTGTGTATATAAAAAAAGATTTTTAAGTTTTTTTTAGAAAAAACCACATTATTTTAATTGATTATTTTCTGTATACTAGTAAGTTCATGAACTTTTTTTTTGAATTTTGTTGCATTTTCATACAAAGTCTTTAAGATTTTTAAAACAGAGTTTTTGAACAAAAAATGCTTATGAGATTTTGTGTATTGTCGCATGTGAACATTAAATATCATCTTAATGATAGGAGAGGGGATGTCTGTGAAAGCTGTAAAAACAGCTCAAAATATTAACATTGCTGCAAGTCAGTGTGAAGACTTTATGGTTTTGATATCAAAGGAGCTTGAATCTGTTTGTATCTTGTAATTTGATTGCAGTTGAGGGGAAATTATTTGTAGTTTTTTTTTGTTACACAATACTTTATTGTTTTGCAGTACATTTGTGTATAAATTCATCACCATTCCCTGTGTTAGACTCTTGGTCAATTAAAACCTGTAATATAACTACATTAGACCTTTTTAGCTCACCTGAGCCAAAGGCTCACAGGTGAGCTTTTGTGATCACCTGGTGTCCGTCGTCTGTCGTCCGTTGTTAGCTTTTAGCTTCTAACAACTTCAACTCTGAAACCACTGGGCCAATTTTGATATAACTTCACAGAAATGTTCCTTGGGTGACCCTCTACCAAGTTTTTTTAAGCCATCTTGGTTTGTCAAAAACATGGCGGCCAGGGGGTGGGGTTAGTTTATTATATAAGCTATAGTAAAAGCTTAAAAAATCTTCTTGTCAGAAACTACTTGCTCGATTTTAAAATAATTTCACAGAAATGTTCCTTGGGTGACCCTCTACCAAGTTTGTTCAAGTCATCTTGATTTGTGAAAAAACATGGCGGCCAGGGGTTGGGGTTAGTTTACAATATAAGCTATAGTAAAAACTTAAAAAATCTTCTTGTCAGAAAGTACTAGCTCGATTTTAAAATAATTTCACAGAAATTGTCCTTGGGTGACCATCTACCAAGTTTGTTTAAGCCATCTTGATTCGTCAAAAAACATGGCCGCCAGGGGGCGGGGCAAGTTTTATTAGTAAAAACTTAAAAACCTTCTTGTCAGAAACTGCTGGATCGATTTTAAAATAATTTCACACAAATGTTCCTTGGAGGAACGTCACTAAGTTTGTTCAAACCAAAGTGATTCATCAAAAAACATGGCAGCCAGGGGTTGGGGTTAGTTTACTATATAAGCTATAGTAAAAACAATCTTCTTGTCAGAAACCACCGGATCAATTTTAAAACAATTTTGCAGAAATGTTCCTTGGGTGACCCTAATTTACCAAGTTTGTTCAAGCCGTTGTGATTTATTAAAAAACATGACCACCACAGTAAGGTGCTAGTTTACTATATAGGCAGCTATAGTAAAAACTTCAACAGCCTTCTTGTCAGAATCTACTGACCTGATTTCAATGTAATTTCACTGACATTTACCATGGGTGAACCTATACCAAGTTTGAACACTTCTACACATCTGTTACATCTTCAAAACAAATCAAAATTCTTGCCCATCTCGTTTTTTCTGGAAAATATAATCTACTTAAGTTGGGTGACTCAAGGTCAGTCAGGTGAGCGATATAGTACCATCTTGGCAGTCTTGTTTTATTTGCTGTTGGCAAAACAAAATTATTTTAACTTGAATTATTCATTTATACATGTACATACAAGTTTACATAATAATTATTTTCATTTACACAATATGTACAATTATTTTTCTGTTGTTGTGTATGTAATTGTTGTTTGGTAAGAGATTTTTACTTTTAGTTATATACACTTATATATACATATTTACATTTATATACATATGTTGTTGTGTTCATAAATTATGTTCTGGGACTGGTTTAGTTCTGTTGGCAGCCCTCTTGACTATCAATCTAGGGGGTCGTGAGTTTGAATCCCCAACCGGTCACAGTCTCAGTGATGTCTCATTACTGATTCAAGTGGGAAAGTTATCAGTTACTTGTGGAGATGGATGTAATTGAGTACTGGTTAACTTTCTAGGATTCATTGAAAGGGTGGTTAGGGTTAACTGATTGCTAATTACCCCTTGCTGGCATAAAAAATGATGCTAATAATACAAACAATCAAACAAAACAAAATTACAACTGATTTAGGATAGCTAAATTCCTGCTTAAGGATCAAATATGTCTATCTTTGGTTACTCCTAGAAGATTGGCTGAAACTGAATAAAACAAACTTGTTTGTTATTTTGTTAATTATCTGAACATCATCTTCATCTCCATTATTGTGATTCTGAAACTGTTTTTTCTTTTAAAATTTTGATGTTTACAATTTTCCCCCCTAGTTATCAATATAAAAAAAATATGTCGGAATTGTTCACCATTTTAATGTTGTATTTGATCAATTTTCATCCAAATTTGTGTTGCTAGGCAACTCAAATTGTTGCTAGGCAACTCAAGTTTTTCAGCTTCATGAGTGGAATGAATGTTGGTGTATTAAGCAGTTGTATTGAACCATAAATGTTGTACTGTAGTATGGAACCATCCTGGCATGATTTTTTTTTTCACAAATCCATTAACTACGAGTTTATGTGTTGCATGTTACAGGATCTCAATTCCTAAGTAAACATTCTATACATGTATTTGTTTTCATTAATTTTGTAACTTGCTGAATTTCTATAAAAAGTTACACTCTTCCATCATAGTATACTAAATAAATATGTTTAGCAAGTCTTTTCATATGAACATGTTTACAATGTTAATGCATTACACAATTTATCATGTGTATTTTAATGTTTGCTAATACCTGAGGAATCATTTCAATTTTTTTTCATTTTTTGCATTCCACTAAGCAGTCATTGCCCCATTCTGTAAAACTTTGTGAGAGAAAACTGCTTGAAACTGCAGGGAACACTTGCAAATTGAAAATTAGAGGGACGGAGGGGGGGGGATGACAATCTAGCAATTAATTTACTATGGCCTTAGGTATCTGAAATTTACATGTCAGTAAATTACATTGTACCTCCCTTTATATTTAGATTAAAATATGTTTGGAAGTTGCATAAAATTCAGAATTCAGCATATTTTTATTGTTTTTTTAAATAAATTATATTTGTTGCCGACTCAAATTCAGTTTTAAGTAATGACATTCGTAATTTACATGAATAGCTTGATACCCATAGGTAGTTGAATGTCCCGTGTATAATTTTACAAGTATTTTTGTTGCTAAACTTATTTTATTCACTGTAAAAGAACCTATTGATTGTCATACTGGACCGATTAAGAGGCAAACATTGCATACCCTGATAAGACTGGGATTTACTCGTCTGCCAATCATGTCTTCATTTTCATTGATTAACACTTAATTTATTTTCATAGATTCAATAAACAGTAAACCATTTTTTTTTATGATCTAATTCTATTTTATTTTATAAACGTATTCCATTTTATTTATTTATCGTCATCAAAATAATGATCTAAAAGTTCCATTTGTCTTCAAGTATTTTGTTTAGTTTTGTGTTGCAATTTTATCAAACAAATTCCACATTTTTATCCACATATATGTACGCAAAGTCGTCATGTTTGAATACTGAAAAGTATATATTGTTCATGTATTGTATTTTCACCATGTGTCACTTTTGCTCTTGAAAAGCAATAGGGAAGAAATCACATTTGGGGCATTTGTTCATATTTACAAAAAAAACATGTTTTACAAAAACTTGTAAATATCTTTTTTTTATTCTCTATGATTATACCATTAATCATTCCTCATCATTTATACCTGCATATTTTGTACATAGTTGTAAAGGTTCATTTTTTAAGGTGGGCCAGGTAAACTCATTCGGTAGCTCACCAGCACTATCAATCCAGGATTCGTCAGTTCGAATCCCTGCCCAGCCACAGTCTCTGATGATTGATATACGACATGCGTCTCACTGCCATTCATCTCCCACCACTGATTCAAGTGGGAAAGTTGTCAGTTACCTGTGGAGATAAGTGTGCTGAAGTACTGGTTAATCTTCCAGGATCCCAAGAAAGGTGGTTAGATTAACTGATTGTTTGTTAGCCCTCAATGGAAAAAATGGCACTAAATCTTCATACAAACAAGCAAATCATTTTGAAATGGTTAATAACATTTTTATGTTCCCTTCCTAGATGTCGGGTCATAATTTTGTTTAATTCATAGTATATTCAAACATCCCACAGGCATACAATGTTCCGAATTGTTATACACTGTCAACTATAGATCAGTTAAATGTCTTTAATTACAATTATATTAAAGGGAGAATACCGCAGTAGTGGTCCAGTGGTAGCGTGTCTGCAGAGTGCATGCGGAAGGTTGTGGGTTCAATCCCTGGCCGGGTTATACAAAAGACTTGAATATTGATACTAGAGGCTTCTATGCTTGGTGCTTATCATTTAGAGGCTAGTTCCAGAGCTGATTGGCCCGGTGTCAGTATAATGTGGCTGGTTGGGGTATTATGCTATTTGTCTGCGGCACGATATTTCAATCTGACAGCCTTGAGTATAGAAATTGTTGTAATATGACTGAAATTGTTGAAAGTGACGCTAAACACCACACAACAAAAGCTATTCTCCTAATCCTTCCAGTCACACTGAGCAGTGATAGGCCAGCAGTAAAATGAGTTAATCTGCTTGCTAAAATACAATGTATGTTTTTTTTACAAAGTTAAATTGCATTGCTATACTCCATTATGCCTGCTCAGCAATCCAGGCACTATGGTCATCATTATCATCATCATCATATCGTTGCACATGTTTCATCATCATCTTCAATATCACCACCATAATCATCATCAATATCACCACACTTTTTAAATCCAGCAAAAAATAAGCACTCCAGTGTTTAGAGAATCATCAGGTCAGAGGTAAGAGGAGAAATAGGACAGAAAAATGTATTTCAGTTTCTGAGTGAAAAGCATGTTTCACAAATGCACATTTGATTTGATATATCTCGACTCCCTCCAAGGTCATATTGCATTGCAACTCGCTGTAAAATAATCATAAGTGTCGACATATTGTAACATGTATCAATCACCATGTATCATAGTCATTAACATTTGCATTGCACATAGATGGTGCTGCCTAGAGTTTTCTACTTTCATTTACCTCAAAATTTAGAATAAAATCTTTATGAAATATTCATAAGTGTTTAGCTGTTTCTATAATTGACCAGTGACTCATATGATGGGCATTCAATAAGTAATGTTATTCGTCCCATAAATTATGAATAGTGAAAAGTAAATTGTGATATTTCACAGTCGGGTAGATTTATTTGTTGTGCAGCCGATGATAACAAGAAACAAATTGTACGAATTCCAGAGGATCTTTTATTGTAGTCTTGATTGCATACGGTCATATCCACTGCAGTTAAATATAGTTGGAAAAAAGCTGCAAAATGAGTTGCACAAGTTGAGTATGTGCATCACAGGTTTTTGTATGTATACTGGTAATAGTAAGAAAATTACCATATACATTAGTTCACTATTTCAATCCCCATAGAAAGAATGGCCAAAATATGGCCACCACAGACGAAGGTCTTGCATAACCAACAAAAGTGTAGTATTTTGGTTTCGTTGGGTAAACACAAAACAGACTGAAGATATTTCGGAAGTACCAGTAGTTAAAAAGATTGAAAAAGTTCATTTCTGTTGAAGAAAAGTTAGCAAATCGCGTCTGTAAGGAACGAGAATAAATCGGTCATATAAGTCCCTTTATTTGGACAACTTTACATCTGTGTCCACATGTTTCCTACCACCCACCAAGTGTGGTGTAGTTCCAGAGTTTATGATGAAATTGTGGACGATGGATATGTTGATCAGAAAATAGCCTTGGGTGGAGGAGCTAAAAACAAGATGAATACACTTAATACTGTTTATTTGATCTGGTACATATTTAATTGCACACTTTTTGTATAAACTGGATTTCTTGTAATTACTAAAACAAGATAAAAGAATCATTATAAAAATCTTTTTTAATGATTTGCTGAGTGTATAGAGAAAATATAATATGCTGAAAGTGATCAAACGAATTGCCATTAACCACTTGGGTAATAACAACTTGCTGGAAAAGTCAAAATATTGTTAAGATCAATGATTCAACTCAACCCTGCTCTATTTCCTTTTATTTGTTTATCCCCTTACTTCATATAGACGCCTTTGGACACCTCTTATATTGAAAGCATTAATTCACCACATATCAGCATTGGGTGAATTATGTTTATATTAACTGACAGAGTGGAAAACAGTGCAGGAAGTGTTCAGATTGCTCATTACGAGCAATCTGAACTCTTCCTGCACTGTTTTCAAAGGCCTTCTGTGGTTGGTGCGGGAAAACGCGTATCTATGGAGTAAAGGGTTATACATAAAGAGAACAAGGTTGTGCTTCCCCTGGGGATGATCATAATAGTAGGAGAATCTCAACTTTTTAGCTCAGATAACTTTTTAATTTTTAGTGAAGTCAAAAGCCAGTCTAGATATTTAACTGACTGTGATAGCAGAAATATGCCAGCATAATTTTTACCCTGAGGTAGGAGTCTTAAATCCATATGAGGTAGACTCTTAAATCCATATGAGGTAGATTCTTAAATCCATATGAGGTAGACTCTTAAATCCATATGAGGTAGATTCTTAAATCCATATGAGGTAGATTCTTAAATCCATATGAGGTAGATTCTTTTCTATTCACATTTTCTAGGTTATAGGTTCAATCACTGCCCCTGCCTACTGACAACTTTAGCATGACGTAAGTAGTTTGCTACTTAATATTGAGCACATGGAGGATATCTGGGCTGCGATCAGCACTGTTAAACAGTAAACACGTTTGCTGTCTGGTTCCCTAATATTATTGCATACTGCGTGGTAATTTCAGGTTGAGCCAGTATGTGTTGAGGACAATATGTTGGCTAATGTTATCAAATGTTTAACAGAACAGAATGCAGCCCAGGGCTAGTGTAGGTATATGACATTGCGTACATGTATAATACTGCCTATGAGAATAAATAGAGGATCTTACATTCATGCTCATTTATTACTGAATCTATAAAACGAGTTGGCAAAACAATATTGTGCAAGTTTTATAAAAGTCACTATTAAATGAGCAGGAATGTATGACTTTTTTTATCACAACTATGGGGATGGGGGTGGAAATGGTACATTTACCTTTTATTTCACAGATCGCTTCTTTAATGGATGAGAATAAATCGGGCATATTGGTTTCTTCAGCCGTCGTATGACATAACGGCTCATTGTGATATAACACTAGGTTAATATCAAAATTATGTTTTACACTCCAGCACAGTAAATTATGTGATATAATAAAATATTAAATTGAGTTTAATTTGAAAATCATATTAGTTAAAGAATTATACTGAGGAATTGTTTGTATGAATAATAAATTTTATGAATATCATTACTGAAATATGTATAGAGGATCTTACATGAGTGCTGATATATTATTGAATTTATTAAACGAATTGGAAAACATATATTATGCAAGGCTTTGCTGAGCATTACATCATTATTCCCAACGAGTTTGATAAATTCAATAATTAAAGAACATGAATGTAAGATTCGTTTTATCACATAACTCAGAAAAGTTCACATTTACCATTAATGTAACAGATTTCTCTATAAGGAACAAGAAAAAAAAGTGGCATATTAGTTTTCATGAGTCGTATGATGCAACTTCTCAAAATAGCGTAATTTTACCATGACAAATCAATATCATTAACATATTCGGTCCGACTGTACTTTGACAATTTATGTACGAGAGTTGAGTTATACTGAAAATAACGAGCGATGAATTGGAAGTGATATAAAGTTTATATCAAAAACATGTCACAAGTTTATTACACTCCTGCATCTAAAGTTACCTGATAAAAATAAATACTGACATTAGTTAATCACACCAAACCACATGCTTCAATTGAAACAACTAAAAGATAAGAAGGCGGTAGCGATTATATTTTTTTCAAATTCAAAAAACAAACCTTACATACATGTATAAACTCTTCTATCTTTTGTTTCCCAAATTAATGAATAAATAAAATAGCTGCTGTTTTAAAAGGAATATATTGGGAGTTTTCAAAATTCTAAAATTTGCTGAAAAAAAAATTTCCCCAAATATATCATGCCTATTTATAGCCATTGACCCATATTGCAAAATGGATATCTGTTTCAACATGCTAAAATAATATATTGAAAAGGGATTTCCCACTTAAAATTGCAACATATTTTGTGATGTATTAAATGAGTTGTGTGTTTTCATTTTGATTTCAGATTGAATCATCATGCAGGTTTACACATTCATTTTTTTCATCTTCGAAAACGTTTAAATGACTGTAAGTTGTCAAGCAAAATTTAAGTATTGTCTAATTTTAGAATGGCCATTCCAATTTAAGTTTGCAACTCGTGTTAAAACATAGATTTTGTCATGTTTTGGAGGATGTGACATACCAAACCATTTAGATTTTAATTATTTATGATAATGAGACGACTAATTTTTAAAAAAATGTTATCTTTAAGCCATTTATAGCCATTTTTACTCCGATATACTCCATTTAAGGTGTACCAACACTAATATGATATATGACGACAACAGAAAGACTGATTTCATGCTCACACTCAATGTATATAAACGGCAATTTAATATACAGATTAAAGGGATTATATTGGCAAGTAACACAAGCACGCTGTTAATCCAGACTTTTCCTGTATGCAGTGTGCACAAAATAATGCCTATGTATTAACGTATAACCTTTATTTACTTGAAAGTTATCAAATTAACAGTAATTGAATATTGGCGAAAACTTTAATACGTCATGCAATAAAGTATTGCGCAATGTTTACACTGAACTCCGTAAACGTTCCGAACAAAGCCTCAAAAACGAGATCGGGAACAAGTCTTCCCAAAAGCGGTTCGTTAAAAATGGCAAATGTTAACAAAAACAAAAAGGTGGCTTCAGAAACCTGATGTTTGTTATAAAGAGGTTATGCAATTAGACACTTTAGACGCGTATATCTCTTAGTTATAAGTGTATCTTCATGCTGGGCGTGTGTATTTAGGACAGGTATTTGACGGTAATATGCCAATATAATCCCTTTTAAAAAAAAATGACGCTTTAACAAATGAATACGCAGAACGAACCTAGAACCTAGGTCCTATTCTTGCCATCACTCATGTAGCACGCTGAAAACATTGGCTCCTAATTTATTTATTGACAACAATGAACATGACAAAAAAATGGACAAAAGAACTCCTATCCACAGAGATCAACATTCTCACCTGGAGATTTTATTGTTACACTGAAACAAAATCTTGTTCAATACTCATCAATAAAAACAAACAAAAACAACAATTTATAAATATGTAACTTATCACAGGTATCACCAACATTAACAAATAGAGGTTTTTTTGACAAACAACTCGGTATATTACTTTCGAGGAAAGTGTGACCTTGACTTTGAAGCTACTGACTTTGTCAATGTGAACAAACTGTTGTCTTTGTGTGATAAGCAACAGTGCCAAGCTGTTTTAAAATTGGAATATGTACTTTTAAGTTAAAGACGGGGACACAACAATGGGACAGTACGGACAGATGTACAAACAGCAATGGGATTTTCCCATCACCATGACATGACCCTAATTGTTGCAAGCAAATCATCATTTTGCTGTGTTGATCATTTGTGCAAAGAATTCTTTCAAAGTATTGATTGATTGATTATTAAGTTTCATTATTAGGCCATTGAGGGCTAACAGATGATCAGTTAACCTAACCACTGTTTCCTGGGATCCTGAATGGTTAACCAGTACTCGAACACACACCCTCTCCACAAGTAACTACTAACTTTCCCACTTGAATCAGCGGTGAAAGACAAAGATAATGAGACACAATGTCATATATCAATTATCCCGGAGTCCCCTAAAAGATCAACCAAGTTTGTATTGTAAGTACAAAGGTTAAATAATCTGCTTTATTTCAAATCGGAGCGACTTATTTTTCCACTGAATTCCCCCAAGATGTGTGAAATATTACTGACGTATGTTCAGAATCCAGTGAGATACCAACTTTCTATAAAACTGTTTTCAAACACCACGATAATGCAGTATGTACAATAGCTTACTCATCTCTCCTAACAATCAAGCCAAAACATTTACATTTTGATCAGAATACAAGCTAAATTATGATGAATAAAAAGTCGACACTTGCAAAAGTGCGGAGCAATATTCCTCTCTCACTGACACCTTAAAGCATGGAAATAACACAGATGTTGCTATAATTTTGATCTCTCTATCTCTATATGAGATTGTTTATGAATTGGATCTGGCCGATCATTGCGATAGATATTGATATCACAGTGCCTCTGATCAAACTTTATTCTGTTCTTGTAGAAGATTGAGTACTTCTTGTCTGGCACCGAGACCTTCTTTCAAATGTCTTGGGATTTCTTTTCCTGTATTTACAGCATGTGCCCCTAACAATGCCCCAAGGGCTGCTCCCCTGTGACAATTCTCACCTGGAATAAAGAAAATAGTAACTATGGTATGAATATGTTGACATTTAACAGTGTCACAACACACAAACTGGTTATACGAGGTCAGCGGAAAAGAACATGCAATGCTATGCATAACATAACATAACATCAAGTTATGTATGTATTCAGAATGAACACAGATACCTGTAGAACTACATATTCTTAGCACGCTCAATTACTAAGTAAACTCAGAGTTTATTTGAATTGCTCTCGAGTCTGCTTCCTGGGTAGAACCAGTACTGAGTGTTGTTTAATGAGAGGCATCGGGTCGAGTGGGGACCAAGCTCGCAACCTCTAGCATGAGCGGTCAACACTCTATCCATTGCACTACAGCACCACTTCTATAAATACTGGATTTGTTACACCATGCCTGCTCACAATGAACAATGAACCTATACTAGCCATCACTCCTGCAGCACAACATGCATGATGATAATTCACCAGCAGCAACTAACATGGAAATAAAATATCTGCCAAGAGAGTGTGGGACTCCTCTAGGTCCAGACTAGCTTTGTTCCGACAAAAGACAGTGCAACATCTCTCAATCAAGAATTCCTGAGAGAGTGCGGGACACCTCTCTGCATCACCTCAGTGACTCTCCGCCCACCTCACTTCCGCTTGCAAATTTCAACAGTGGTCCACTCTGCAGAGATCAGCAATGGTCATATTCCTACTGGAAAGCCATGCCCTATCAGGTGAGTTGTTAGCACATATAACTAACAATTCAGCGGTCAATAGATAAAAACCCCGTATGGCCACAGTCTCCCAATGATTGATATAAAACATTGTGTCTCATTGTCGTTTGTCCCTCAATGCCATTTCAAGTTAGAAAGTTATCCATTTTTTGCGTATATGGGTGTGCTTGAGTACTGGTTAACCTACCATGATCTCAGGAAAGAGTGATTAAGTTAACTGATCATATGTTAGTCTGCAATGTTATAAAACAATTTAATGCTAAATATTCAAATAAAAAAATTCAAATCTTACAAGGAAATGACACAGCTGATAAAGATGTCAATTTTAAACCAGTGCTTAGAGAACAAAGCCTAAGACTTCAGTAATTATAGAAACAAATCTAGTGTAACTTAGCTTTTTTTGTTTTTTTTGTCATATTTATACAAACCTCCACAATTTGCATTTCCTAAAACACCGGCCTCAAAGTCATCTGCAAACTCATATGCAAGAAACAGCATGGAACTTAGGGCGCCCTCTATATAACATGCAGATCCCAGTGTTTGTGTAGCTCTTTGGTATGCCTTTAAACGCTCTTCTGAACCTTTTGGAAAACTGGAAAATGAGAATCACATCTACAAATTACAATATTTTTATTCTGGCGGTATTGTCAAATGATGAAGTACATAGCTGTAGGAGTGCAATGATTTGGGTTGGGATCAACTTTGAAAGGGAAGTGGGGGGAGTAACTTTCAAAATCTGTAAACGGGGGTAGGGTGGGGGTCAACTTTCCAATTCTGTGTGGAGATGGGGGTAAGTTACATGTCATTAATAAATTCAGTTGAAAAAGAGCCATAATTCCTGTAAAATTTTACCGAAATTGACAAATATCAAACTTTATCTTATAATTAGACAAGGACAGGAAAACATGAATCATTAATTAAATACATAAACCCCTTTATGTCAATGCAGACTAGTAATATTGAGTAAGCATTCAGCACAAAGGCTGGGTTCAAATCCAATATAGGATATCATAAGATGAGCTATGAGTTTAGTATTTTGTGGTTACTAATCTTTTCCAAAATACCGGTAGTCCTGGTAAAAATCCCACTTATGACACAAATCTTTCCGGAAATAATTCTAAATAAGAACAGATGACCCCAAACTGTTGAAACATTCGTATTCCCGAAAAACTGTTGTGAACCAAATAATTAATTTACATTTCGCAAATGCTTACCTGGCAGCCCTATCCAACAACTTCTGCACTTGGTCTTGTTTCCGGCGGCCACCAAGTTTTGAATGACTTAGCAAACGCATCACTTCCTGTTTGAGATCATGTCCTTGAATCACTCCATGCAGCAGGCGAGAGTAAAGGTCAACATAAGGAATAAGATCTGGAGCAGGATGGGTACACTTTATGAACTCTACGACCTCCCTAACACATTCTTCCTCAGATTTGTGGGCGTTATGAAGTATCCAAGGTATTGCTGGAGACATCGCCCCTATCACCACTAGCTGAGAGTCAGAAGAATATTTGGACTTTTCTGTGTATCTAGAAAATGAATGTAAAAATATCTTAAGTTAAAATGCTCTTTATGTCACTTAAAAGTTTCCACATGTAAAGGTGTTTATTTCAAATATAAAAAATAATTTATGTTATTCATTCACATCATTGATTTTGTCAAAGGACTAAATGTGTTGATATATTGAACTTTGATTGATTTATATGGATTTTCTCTACAAGTTGTTCAAAGCTCGGTTAGCTCAACTCCTTAGTGAAGTGCAATTTTCAAATCATGACATTTTGAGATTTATGGCGTTTTAGGTTTAATTATTTTATTGAAAATTATGAAAATATGCCATTTTGTTTAAAAAAAAATGCATTTAAATTTCCATAAGATCATTAAATATAGAAAATATTGAACTTACAAATTTTCACTTCACAGGTGGTTAAGTTAACAGAACTTTGAACAACTGGATCAAGAAATAGTAATCATTGTTTCATATTAAGTTTTATGATGTCAGCTGTAAGCAGTGATTTCAACAAATTTCCAGTCTCATCACAAGTTTCTGCTTTAGAGAGTTTTCATAGTGATGCCACACTGACCAGCTACTGACTGAGCTAACCATACCCATCTGGTAAATAATGGACAAGCGATGGTACCAAATGGTAACTACAGCTCTTTACTTTTGTATTGCACTGAATGGGACACTACACAGATTCATGTTTTCTTACCTTTCTTCAACAAACGTGAGAAGCTCATCAGCTTTCAGTGTTTTTTTATCATTCTGGTACCAGTCCTTGAAGAACAACCGGTGAAAGGACTCTGCGTATGTATCATTATGTGACCCAGGGGTCGTCATAAACCTTACATAATCTTCCAACAATATCCCCCGCAACTCCTTCCCAGGCTTGTTGTGACCAGGATCAGTCTTCTGTAAGTTTTTCAAAAACTCAACTGCAACAACGGAGTTCAGAGTATTGTCCCCTGCTTTCATACCTGTAAGAAAGGAAGATAAAGTTCTACCAACCATCTTCTGTGATGAGATAAGTGTTCAGACAAATAGACTTACACAAGTTGAGTGAAAATTTTCAACCTCAAGCTTATGGAAACTTTTTTTTCTTCCTGAACTCATCTTTATCTTATTTCATGTTTGTGAATCATCTTATTTCATATTTGTGAATCATCTTATTTCATATTTGTGTATCATCTTATATCATATTTGTGTATCATCTTATTTCATATTTGTGTATCATCTTATTTCATATTTGTATATCATATTTGTGTATCATCTTATTTCATATTTGTGTATCATCTTATTTCATATTTGTATATCATATTTGTGTATCATCTTATTTCATACTTGTGTATCAACTTATTTCATATTTGTGTATCATCTTATTTCATATTTGTGTATCAACTTATTTCATATTTATGCATCATCTTATTTCAATTTTGTGAATCATCTTATTTCATATTTATGTATCATCTTATTTCATTTTTGTGAATCATCTTATTTCATATCTGTGTATCAACTTATTTCATATTTGTAATCATTTGTGTATCATCTTATTTCATATTTGTGTATCAACTTATTTCATATCTGTGTATCATCTTATTTCATATTTGTGTATCACCTATTTCATATTTGTGTATCAACTTATTTCATATTTGTGTATCATCTTATTTCATATTTGTGAATCATCTTATTTCATATTTGTGTATCATCTTATTTCATATTTATGCATCAGTTCATAATCATCATATATCATCCTCAGTGAAATATAAAATTTCTTTTTCTTAAGAAGTTTATGTACATAGTTTTTCTATCACACGTTACCTTGGTGATAATGAGTTGACCTGTCCCCACTCTGCCAGTACTTGAGTTTATCGTGTAATATAACATTGCCAATGATCTGAGTTGACTTTTTGTGCCATCCAGTGCGCCCCGATCCATCTGTAAAGATGACAGTGAGTATTATAATCAAAAACCATGAGCATAAGTTTCAATTTTACATGGAAACATCAACAGCAGAAATAGGGGCGGTACAATGTAGTGAAGCTAACCCAAAACATCGCAGAGGGTCGTGGGTTCGCTCCTCCACCACGGCTATGTGTGGTGTCCTTGAGCAAGACACCTTTTCTGCTTATGCTTAGTACTGGTTCTACCCAGGAAGACTTTGAGTAAGACTTGTATAAGTTGTAAGAACTTGTTTCACAATCAAAGTAAAATCAATAAGTTTAAAGTAAACTTCTATACGTACCAGTAGCAGACAAAGTGAGTATACTTGAGGGATGGTGATTACTCGGGGCTGTGAACCCCTTCAACCAACCGCCATACCCTCGCTTGATGTCGTCAGGATTGTAATACCAGTGTACGGGCATCGACATCGCGTCTGCAATCAACATTCCCCACAATGCACCTTCCTTTGCCATATGTAATCGATCAGCCATTATTGGTGAACTTTAAAACAAAAGCACTGTTTGTAAAAACATATAACAGGTATATGGTTCCTCTGTCCAATAAAATGTAGAGTGGAAATGAATAAGAGGAGCTATATAATCGTGTCAATTATAATATGTATAAATATTGTGTGTATATGTATATATAGTCTGTGCATAAATGTAGTCTGTGTATAAATATAATCTGTGTATAAATATAGTCTGTATATAAATACAGCCTGTGCATAAATATAGTCTGTGTACAAATATAATCTGGGTATAAATATAATTTGTGTATAAATATATTCTGTATACAAATACAGCCTGTGTATAAATATATTCTGTATATAAATATAGTCTGTATATAATTATAGTCTGTGTATAAATATAGTAAGTGTATAAATAAAGTATATGTATAAATATAATTTGTGTATAAATATGGTATGTATATAAATACAGCCTGTGCATAAATAAAGTCTGTGTATAAATATATTCTGTGTATAAATATAGTCTGTATATAAATACAACCTGTGTATAAATATAGTCTGTGTATAAATATAATCTGTGTATAAATATAATCTGTGTATAAATATAGTATGTATATAAATACAGCCTATGTATCTGTGTAATCTATGTATAAATATAATCTGTGTATAAATATAGTCTGTGTATAAACATACTCTGTGTATATATATATAGTATGTATATAAATACAGCCTGTGTATATATATAGTCTGTGTATAAATATAATATGTGTATAAATACAGCCAGTGTATAAATAATAGCCTGTGTATAAATATAGTCTGTGTATAAATACAGTCTGTGTATAAATATAGTCTGTGTATAAATATAGTCTGTGTATAAATATAGTCTGTATATAAATACAGTCTGTGTATAAATATAGTCTGTGTATAAATATAGTCTGTGTATAAATATAGTTTAGGTATACATAAATATAGTTTGGGTATAAATATAGTCTGTGTATAAATACTGTCTGAGTATAAATATAATATGTATACAAATACACTAACAGTCTGTATATAATTATAAAAACAGGCTTCTCCACAGACTATCTAAGCACAGTGACAGCCCTGTACTCAAATATCAGAAATAAATTTGTTTGTAGTATGGTAATATATTTTAGCTAAAATGCACAGAAAGTTGAGTGCTTATATGAACCGCTATAAGTCAATTTTCTCACTAGAACCAGTAATGAGTGTTGCTTTTTACCAAGTATTGGGTTAAGCTGGGGATCAAACCCACAATCAATAAGTGTAACATGAACACAACATTCTGAAAACTATTCTTTGAGTCAGATCAAATGGTATCATTTTTTACTAATTAATGGTGCGATATATTAAATTAAATATATAACAAGTAAATACATGATTATATAAATAGGACCTAATAGTTTAGATTAGTCTAACCCTTTACTTCATATAGACACCTTTGGATACCTCTAATACTGAAAGCATTAATTCACCACGTATCAGCAATTGGTGAATTATGTTTATATTAACTGACAGAGTGGAAAACAGTGCAGGAAGTGAACTCTTCCTGCACTGTTTTCAAAGGCCTTCTGTGATTGGTGCGGGAAATCGCGTATCTATGGAGTAAAGGGTTATACTAATTTATTTTAGCTCTATTGCGATGAAAGCTCAGAGCTTATATAAACCGCTCTCGAGTCCACTTCCTGGGTAGAACCAGTATTGAGTGTTGTTTTATGAGAGGCTTCGGGTCCAGATGGGGACTGAACTCGCAACCTCTGACGTGAGTGGCTAACACTCTATCCATTACACTACTATCCCCGCTTAATGTGACCAAATAGACATTTGAGTATGAATATATGTTTGTACTAATGGTTTGTACAAATATAATCTGTAATGCTAGTCTAAACTGGATCTTTGTGAACTAACCTGTTAGAATTCTTTTGACTTTCTATTGTTACAAGTGATCTGATTGGTTGACTTGTATCAGCTACTCTGATTGGTGTACTGACTTGTTTGAATTGACCAATGGCAAGGAGAGTAGCAAGAGATGTGGCAACAATCTGATCACCTCGGCCTTTATGCTACGCAATAGACCTCTGACATAATAAGGCGCCATTTTGGAAATACTTTCAGTCACATGATAAAATAAAATGGCGGCCCCCTTATGCCATCTGTTTATATACATGTACATTGAAAATATAAACGTTTGTTAATCAAGACTGATATTTTAAATTTCCCTATAAAAATTACCCATGTCGAGTGTATAAATAAAAAATCGAAATAACAACGCCATATATAATCAACTTAATAAAGGATACATTATTTGTTACTTTCACGCGAATGAACACTGACTTGTAACACAGGCGATTCGCGTTGGTGTATTCTAGAGCTATACACGAGGTGTATTCTACGGAGGATACGGAAATACCCGATGTTTCACGATTGATGTGGCAACTGCAGAAAAGTAGTTCTTATACTGTACAAGCATGACCTGGAAGCTGTAATAAACAAAGTATTGAATAGATCAATAAACAATTATTTAGGACATATCTGCAACAAGTAGCTTTTTTATAAAAAATATGACAAAAACATTTGGAAATAAGATTTAAATACTCTGTGCAATAATGTTATTAAATTTCAGAGAAAACAAATTTTAATAACATTTTTAAACAAGATATCGGTGGAACCAATGGATGCTCCCTGAACAAGTGCTTAATTGAATAGAAGCTGCATTGTTTGTAAGGGGAAAGAGGGTGTAAAGGGAAGATATTGTTTGGAATGTTTGGTTCTACACTCTGCACTGCCACACATTGACCTCTACTGCATTATTCATGTTCAAAGTCTAATTGCACTTCCATGATCTTGAAGATCAAAACAATGATGTGTGGAAATGGACAGAATCAAAGGGCCATAACTCTGTAAAAAGTCATAGAAATAAAACACAAAGACAATACACACTCTCCACTTGGTAGTGATGATTCCTGGCAAGTTTTATAAAATTCCAGCTACTAGAATTTGGTAATGGTTGCAATCTATGGGCCACAACTCTGTAAATAATCATCAAACGTAAACACTAAGAAAGTATGCATATCTCCACTTGGTAATGATACATCATAGCTAGATTCATAAAATTCCAATCAATGGTTCTAGAGAAATAGCCTGGACAAGAATTTGGGGACAGATGGATGCGGCTATGTATGACAAGCATGTTAACAAGTTTCATAAAATTCCAACCTGAGGTTGTAGAGAAATAGCACGGACAATAATTTGGTCACAGACTCAATGAAAGGGCCATAACTCCATGAAAAATTATCAAACCAGAACATTAAGACAATATGCGCATCTCCACCTGGTAGTGATGCATCCTGGCAAGTTTCATAAAATTCCAACATGGGGTTGTAGAGAAATAGTGCAGACAAGAATTTGGTCACAGACAGAATGAAACGACCATAACTCCCTGAAAAATCATCGAACCAGAACACAAAGACAATATGAGCATCTGCACTTGGTAATGATGCATCCTAGCAAGTTTCATTAAATTCGAACCAGAGGTTATAGAGTAATAGTGTGGACAATAATTTGGTCACAGACTCAATGAAAGGGCCATAACTCAATGAAAAATCATCAAACCGGAATACAAAGACAATATGTGCATTTCCACTTGATAGTGATGAATCCTGGCAAGTTTCATAAAATTCCAACATGGAGTTGTTGAGAAATAGCACGGACAAGAATTTGGTCACAGATAAAATGGAAGGGCCATAACTCTGGAAAAAATCATCGAACTTGAATACAAAGACAATATGTACATCTGCACTTGGTAATGATGCATCCTAGCAAGTTTTATAAAACTCAAACCAGAGGTTGAAGAAATATAGCCTGGACAAGAACTTGGGGAAGCATAATAAATCAGGTAGAAAATGAGATCCCTTTTGTGAGAATTGATTATGTAATGGCTATAAGCATCTAGAAATGTTGTTTTAGTTTTCATGTTATAAGTTATAACTTACAATAGTGATTTTCGGTTACAACATAGATATATATAACATTTTGTATATATATATATCACTTGTTATAAGTCTACTATAACCACCAATGTGAAGTTCATGTTAATTTTACAAAGTGCTGTTAATGCTCATAATCAGAGCAGATCCAATGTCTCTCAAAAAAACAACTGTCAGTAACGGTTCTACCCAGGGCCTTCTCACTTAAAATTGCAGCTACCTCAACTTTTTTGTTGGCTTCGAAGCATTTTATTTTTTTTAATGATTTTTGTCCATTATTCTTTAAAATGACTGCAAAATCCAAATATATTAAAAAAAAGTTATCTACATGAAAATATACTGGGTCAGAGCACAGCAAACAAATATTCTTTTAAGGATGGCCCAGGGTGCAGAACAGAGAGTTGTTCATATTAACTCTGAGCTCTCATCGCAATCAAGCTTAAATTAATTAGTATAAAATAAAATATAAATCAATGCTCATAATAATGATAAAGGTATCTTACTTGTGTTGGAGGTTAGGATAGAAAATTATGTCCCGAGGGATAACTGTTTTTTGGCAGTAATGAGGCTCTGCGAAGTTCCCGCAAAAACAGTTATCTCAAGGGACAGAATTTCATTTTTAATTTAAATCATTATCAAATTTTACCATGATGACTTTTAAGACAGAAAATTAAATATATTACGTTGTACATCATAATTATGTTTTAATTTGCCACGTCATAAATTGTTCCAACGTCACAGAAGGGTTACCGGTAGGATGAACACGTTAAGGGGGTGTAGGATGAAAATTCTGTACCAGGTAAAAATATGCGGAAATCCTTGTCCTGTATGCAAGAATGAACTTGTCTGACTTTGGCTAATAAATCTTTCAAAAGGCAACATTTAATTCCAAAAGGAGTTCTCTGTGAACAAATGGTCTAAGGTGTTGTCAACTAGCAACCACTGATCTCTCAAAGCTGAAGTCATGGGTTTGAGCCCAGCTGGATCCAACATCTTTATGGATAAAGTTTACCAGTGACTTGCGGAATTATGATCTATAATATAAATTATACTCTTAGGTCTCCTCCACCAATAAAACTGGATATGTCATATATAACCTGTTTAATAACATAACCCAATAAAAAAATATATGTAAAAATTCAGATTAAAAATTAAGTCCAGTTTATTGATCTACTGAAAAAAACAAAGAAACATTCCATACTATGCGATGAAAAACTAAAACCTTCGGTGAAAAATTAATATATGTTTAGTTATGAAGTAAATGTGACTGATGGAATGAGCGATGGACGGACAGATGGTGGGGGTAACCTGACAAAAGTCCCTCGAAGATTTCGACAAAAGTCCAGTGGTAGATTTGAGAAAGCGGACAAATGCCACTTGGTGAATTTGAGAAGTTGGACAAAAGCAACTTGGGATTTTAGAAGGTGGACAAAGCCACTTGGTGAATTCGACAATGTGGACAAAAGCCACTTGGTGAATTTGTCAATGTGGACAAAAGCCACTTGGTAGATCTGAGAAGGTGGACAAAAGCCACTTGGTAGATCTGAGAAGGTGGACAAAAGCCACTTGGTGAATTTGAGAAGGTGGTCAAAAGCCGCTTGGAAGATTTTAGAAGGTGGACAAAAGCAGAGTGTACTTCAAAATCCCCATGGCTCAAAAATGACATGGTAGTCAAAATCCCCTCGACAGAATAAACAGACTCCACTCACATATTGAACACATAGCGATTTCAGCCTTTGCTGGTGCGCCTTTGTGGCCTTCTTTACACGTTTCTTATATAAATGCTTGTGAATCTGCTTTTTTTTTTTTTTTAAAAATTACATTCTAGATTGAACACCCTCATATATATATATATATATCGAGAGGATTTTGACTACCTTGTCATTTTTTAGCTATGGGGATTTTGAGCGTCCCCCACAAAAGCCCTATAGTAGATTTGAGAAAGCGGACAAAAGCTCCTTGGTGAATATGACAATGTGGACAAAAGCACTTTGCCACATAATAAAAAACAAATTTTTCGCTGCTTGTAATATGCAGCTTGGTGGAAAATTTAAAAAAAAATGATATCTAAAAGTTTTTCTCACCGAAAATGCTGCTCACGTCTTTAGTTCTATAGTCGGACCACACGACTAGTTGCATATCGTTATTATCTTATGTAAACGCCCGGGTGGGTATATAACCTGGTGACTCCCATGACTGTAATATTTTATGTAACCGAATTATATAAATATTTGTCAATAGAAATACTTTTCAAATTAGAGAATTTATAATGAACCGAATTAGGTAAACCTACCCAAATAGAACCGAAAAGAATATTAAACACAAAACGCGTTCTTTTTTTTAGCAGATCTAACATAACAAACGATATTATATTTGTATGTCAGGTAGTTGATGAACTTAAAAGGGGACTAGAAAACTATTCAAATGGCTTAATATTTTCATGCATACAATGAAGAATAAATAATAAAAAATAGGTTTTCCATATGTTTGAGTTATTTCCCTTTGATTACAACGGAAAGGTACAGCAGATTTAATACTGCACTTATCGGTTATAAAAAAATCTTATGAACAAGGTTCGGTGTCTTCCTGTATTGAATTGCATAAATGCGACTTAATGACACAACAACCGGTGCTGGTACCGCATTGAACTCACGACCTTCCGACCATAGACGAGGTCCTCCCAGGGGTTTTGGAGATCCGAAGAACATTGCCAATTATTTAAAGGGCGCGGATCTGGAGAACATTGGCCATTACTTTCACGGATCCGGGAATCAAAGGCCTAATTTTAGAGATCTGGGGGGAAATACTTCTGGGAAACCATGGCAATTACTTTTAGGGATCTGGTGAACAATGGCCATTATTTTAAGAGATCCAGGGAACAGGGACCCCCATGGGAGGGCCTCATAAACCCATTGCTCTGGTTAGGCTTCATATGAATCAAATTATATTATTTAAAACCAACAGATATTAACATTAAAAACAGACAATGTAGACCTACACGTTTGGTGATACAGTTTTCAAGCAATTTAATTTTAAACACTTAGACCTATTTCTCGTTATTTTATTTCATATATAATATATTTATGCAGGGTTACTATTATACAAATATTTACCATTTCCAAAAACACGCCCTAACTTCACCGTCTAACGTTAACCCTTTACTTCATAAAGACGCCTTTGGACACCTCTAATATTGAAAGCATTAATTCACCACATATCAGCAATGGATGAATTATGATTATATTAACTGACAGAGTGGAAAACAGTGCAGGAAGTGTTCAGATTGCTCGTCACGAGCAATCTGAACTCTTCCTGCACTGTTTTCAAAGGCCTTCTGTGATTGGTGCGGGAAAACACGTAACTATGGAGTAAAGGGTTAAACGAGTCCTAAAACCGTAACACAAGTCGCGGGCACCTGTGAAATGGATACCGAAATTTTGAAATGCGGCCATGGAATTACAGGTAGAGGTCCTTGATGCGACTCATTTCCGTAAGAAAATGTGACGATTTACTGATTTTGATAATTTATTTATCGTCGCCACCAGTTTCACATATGGGCGACACCTGAATAATATCAGTCATTTTAGATTTTTGGAGGATAGTGCAGAGACACACCAGCTCTAACTTTTGTAGCGTCCCTATTTTTTTTTATATGCCCGGTGTATTTTAGCACCAATTGGATCTCGATTTCTTTTTAATCCCTTCCGATTTTTTTTACTGAAAATACAAGAGGTATGTTAACTTTGTTCTCTAAGTCTAAGCCGTATTAACATGTGTAATAAAGACTCGTGGTCCAGTGGTAAAGCATCGAACCCATGATTGGAGGATCGTAGGTTCGATCCTACCACCACTATGTGTGGTATCCTGGTGAGCAAGACACTTTATCCGCATATGGTTGGTGCTGGTTCTACACAGGAATACTTCCTCCTTATAACTTGTTTTACATTCGAAGTTATATAGTTTAGGCTTAAGTCGATATACGTCGGTAGTTTGCGAGAACACTTCTGCCAAAACTTCTGAGACACCGTTAACGACCCTTTTCCTTTTGAACGCGCAAGATGTGTCAATAATTATAATGTAGAAAGTATAGGCGTCTTGTTGTATCTGAACATATAATTGATGAAAATCTTAAAATAAATAAAAAAAGCCACACATGCATTGTATCAAAACAAAGGTAAAAATAAATATTAATAGTGTACATGTTAATAAGCTGGAGTAGACCTGGGATTGTGAATGTTTTGATAAGTATTCAAAATGTATCACATACTTTACGGTGCAGGAGCGTAATAAACTCATGACATATTTTTTATAATAACCTAGTGTAATATCACTCCCATTCATCGTTTGGTGTTTTCCGTATAACTCGGCTGTCGTACGTAAAATGCTGAAACACTTTCCGACTTCCACGGAAATATTAATGACGTTGATCTCTTTTGGTAAAATGACGTGATTTTGAGACGCCATACGACGTATGGCATTTACAAATAAGCCGGATTTTTTTCTCTCGTTCCTTATAGACGTTAAATAAATGGTAAATGTACTATTCTTTTACATTCGTCCTCATTTATTTATAGTTTACTTAACTCCTTCCGCAAGTAGCTGGAAACTTTCTCACATAAATTTTTTTTTGAGCGAGCGGGACTCGAATCTACGACCTTAGCGTTGAGAGGTAAGCGATCTTGACACGGTGCCATAGACTATTCGGCCACGTAAGACCTTTGGTTCTATATAAAGAAACCGTTAAGAGACACTGTCGTTGTATAACTGAAGGACTGTTAAAAGCGACGCTAAACAACTAAACAGCATATACTTTATTGGAACATCGACTCGGATAACTAACACACTGGGCAAAGAAACAAAGCCTCTCTATAACAACATTCTCAAACCTCAGACGGATTTTTGTCTACAAACGTAGCGTCTATTTTCGCTAATTGTGTTATGCATTATTTGACTGTTTGTCTTCGTAAAGCCAGAGTCGCGGGTGTTTATAAGGTTTGAAAAGAAGATAGGAGTCATAGACAATATAATGATTTGTGAAAAGAACGCGCGTTACACACAATGAGGCAATGTCGTCTTCATATTTTCCATATTTGTATCGTAGATAGAATGGCGTATAATAGTTACTGGTTTGTATGTGCTTTATACACGATTTGTTTGTTTGGAAATGGTTCCTAAACAATTAATGGGGGATGTAGTGGGTGGGGATGGGGATGGGGGTGGGGATGGGGATAAGGGGTGGGGGTGGGGCGTAGTCTAGTGGTAGGCATATAGCGTCAATTTAGGTTCGACATGTCGTGTGTTGTCACCTTGAGCATGGCACTTTATCTGTTTGTTTTATGTACTAAAATACTGGTTTGTAGAAGTTTTGATACCGTGTGTGACAATCGTTGTGCAAAGATATTTTAAGTTTATAAAATAGAAAACAACATAGGCTACAGGGGGCCACACGGTTATCTACTGCCGGAGATATATCTCCACTATACATGAATGTAATAAAGTATTATTATAAATAAACGTTTTTTTTTTATCTTTTCAAATTATTTTAAGTGGGGTGGTAGTTTTATGGATAAAGTGTTAGCCGCTAACGCCAGAGGTTGCGGATTCGATTCCCTTCTACACAGGAAGCGGACGCGAGAGCGGTTCATATAAGCTCTCAGCTTCCATCGCAATGGAGCTAAAAACTAAAAATTAATTGACCAAGTTTACTTCACGGCGGCAAGGAGCAACGGGATACATTGTCAATGTTGCTGTTTGATGTCAATTCAATAAGCAATCTGCAAGCAATTATTTACTTATTTTGTTAAAGGAATTCTCAATCATATAGTTATCAGGTAAATGCACTTATTCAGAAATCCTGAATATGTTTGACTAGGAATTATTTTACTCAACCAATATTTAAATGCGACATCCCTTTAAACCATCCGACTTGCTCAGTCTGTCAATCCAGGAGACGTGGATTCGAATACCAACCAGGTCACATTGTTTAAGATAATTTGTCACAATCTTTGTTCTGTTACAATGGGTCTCCAGATGCTGTGTCTCGCACTAGTTAACCGTCCGACGGATCTTGGGAACGGTGATTTACTGCACTGACCCGCCGTTAAAAACTGAAACAAACCAAAAAACTAAACAGTAAACAAACAAAATAAACCAATAAAATCAAAACATATTCTTTGGCTTGAACAAGTACCTCCAACAATAATTACAAATGCTGTTTTTTGCCTAGGCGACAACGAAACAAGCATTTTGAGTATTCTAACTAACGAGCGTCGTCTTAATGAGCACATGTGGACGTGCAGTTTCGCAGTGATACACTAACACCTTAAATGCATGTACTTAATTATAAACTACATTCAACGCGTAACATAGCAACAGCATGCATCGCAACCAACGCACTTCCGGTGTCGAGTGCAGTGTAATGATGTTTTCTTATATAATTTTTATTTCACACAAATGGACGGTGCAGGTCACGCCTGTGTCGCATCAATCGTGACGATTACGTGCACACGATCACGTTTACCACAGTAATGTACAGTTATAATATTGCACATTGAATTTGTAATTGCATTCTTTTCGACAGACTTGAAGTCAGTTTGAGACTTGTGTTTTGTTTTTCGATATTCACAATGTACGCACCCTAAACTTCTCAGCCTCCAATATTGAAGAGTCACATACTTTAATATCGAAATACGAAACTAATGTGTAACTGCTATTCTTTCGCTGTTTAGAAACGGAAACTGAAACTGTAATATTGAAAAGAAAGCTTTATTAGTGATTTGACTGTTCCGTTCATACATTATTGAATGTTAGTTATTTTAGCCTTCTGTCTATACACTTTTGTAAATGTAGATTTTATGATATGATAAAATAACAAATTCATCTCAGTAATGACTCGGTACTATTTTGTTCGACTTCTACTCATATGTTTTGAATATTACTTATATGTTATGAATACTTCTTATGAATGTAGAAAACCTTGATTATAGTTCAAATAAAATATTTACACAATTATAGCCATTTCAGGTACTGGAATGTTCTAACTACCAATATAACGAAAACGATTTCAGAATTATTACACAGAATTGTACTTTACTGAATGACTATATATGAATACACGATTCTTGTATGTGACTATACACTATGATAAAAATTGTCATTTTCGTTCTGTGAAACACTAATTGCTCATTCGGTGACTGCCTTTAACTTAGAAGATGCAAGGCCACCATTGATTTTCCTTCTTACTTCCATAGCGAATTAAACGGTTTTTAAAGGCTTGTCTTTCATAGAAGAGAAACTGACATTTAATTGTTTTTTGACATATGTAGTGCCAAATATCATTAGAAAAGTAGGAGTCATGGTTCATCCAAGATCTACCCATCTGTGTGCACACTGTTGACAAAGTGAAAGTAGATTTCATAAATAATGTATTCCAACCCATAATTTCCAAGCATCTTTTTTTCTATATTCACAATTAAACATGACAATGCTTTCAACATGTTACAATACATCAATGATACCATTCAAATAAAAAGATGAGCATTAAGACAAGAAAAATATTTTTTTTAAATAAGAAGAAACAAGGATTTTTTTCACCGCCATTATGTTTCCAATAGGTGTGTAATGGAAGAGCAGTTAAATCCGGGTAATTATTATGATAAACACAAATATGCGCTTGAATTTTTAAAAAATGTAACTTATAATAATTAGATCAACATTTTTCTGGAGTTGGAAACAGAAAATAAACAATTTTGTGTAAAAATAGAAGTATGGAGGGCGTGGTCCAGTGGCAGAACATTATACCCAAGATAAAGTGGTCGTGGGTTCGATCGATAATGCCCGGCTAGGTGTGGTGTCTGAGCAAGAAATTGTATCCGCTTATAATAAATAATGATTCTACTCAGGAAGACTTCGAGCGCAATTTGTCTAATTTTCACAATCGATGTTAAAATGCACGTACATAGTTTCTTCTTTACAATTTGTTAACTCCCCCCAAATGAGTATCCGAACGCTGGCAATGTTGCGAGTCCACTTTTTGTCATGTAGGTCTACAGATTTTGTAACTGGACGGCAGCTAAGATGTTTAATGTGTACGTACAAATCATCAGTCATACTTTCGCAAGTAGATCACATGACGAAATGAGGACGAACACGTGACCTGAGCGGTCGATTGAAAGTACACAGACCTCCCATTGACAAAAAATCCTTTACATGTCTTATTATCTGATTGATTCGACAAATAGAGAAAACTTAGTCACGCGTAATTATATGTTTGAACCATAAGATAATCTTTATACACCTTCAGTATCTGATTTGAAGAGAGATAATACATATCTCCTTGTAAATATATGATTGCACATACGAGAATCATTGTCTTCGTATAACTGTCTTCTAGAGAGAAACCATGACCAGTAGAATTTTATCTGATTTACAAAATCCCTATATATATATAAGATATTACCTGAGTGGTAGAGCATCGAACCTAATATCGGGGTTCTTGGGTTTGATGCTCAGTCACGGTTATGTGTAGTATCTATGAGCAGCCGGGCCGATTAGGTCAGTCGGTTAGGCGTCTGACTATCAATCCAGAGGTTGTGAATTCGAATCCCCGCCCGGCAACAGTCTCCGTGATGATAGATATACGACATTGTGTCTCATTATCATTCGTCTCCCACCGCTGATTCAAGTGGGGAAGTGATCAGTTAATTGCGGAGATGGGATAGGCACGAATACTGGTTAACCTTTCAGGATCCCAGGAAGCAGTGGTTAGGTTAACTGATCGTCTGTTAGCCATCGATGGCATAAAAATGACGCTAAATATTCAATCAATCAATCATTCAATCAAAGTACTTAAGCAAGACATTATATTCGTATATGCTTTCTCTACCAAGGAAGACTTCGAGCGTGATTTGTGCAAGTTGTAATAACATGTTTCACAATCGATGGAAAATAAATAAATAAACCTGATGAGTGTAATGTTAGTAGGTAGTTGGCAGTTGGTAGATGGATATTCGAATACTAGTAACCAACTACCGACCAGTTGCCAATTGTTGATTCGGATTCGTTATCATAATCACTTAAGTCCAATCTGTCTTAAGCAGCCAGTTAAGGGAATAAGCAAAAGTGACCTTTTAAGACGGGTTGTTTCTTAATACTGTTTAATTTGCTCTGAACGCATAGAAATGGGAAAATAGCAAATGTGGCAGCTTAAGACAAGTGACTGATTAACAGAGGTGGCTTCTTACACAGGTTTGACTGTATCTACTTCATTTATGTCCTCATGTTTATATATTTAAAATATAATTAATAGAAAACGGATTAGTTTAAAATCTGAATCCCCAACTGGCAAGTGGTTGGTATTTGGTAAATAAATCCCCAACTGGCAAGTGGTTGGTATTTGGTAATTGAATCTCCAACTGGCAAGTGGTTGGTATTTGGTAATTGAATCCCCAACTGGCAAGTGGTTGGTATTTGGTAAATGAATCCCCAACTGGTAAGTGGTTGGTATTTGGTAAATGAATCCCCAACTGGCAAGTGGTTGGTATTTGGTAATTGAATCCCCAACTGGCAAGTGGTTGGTATTTGGTAAATGAATCCCCAACTGGCAAGTGGTTGGTATTTGGTAATTGAATCCCCAACTGGCAAGTGGTTGGTATTTGGTAATTGAATCCCCAACTGGCAAGTGGTTGGTATTTGGTTAATGAATATCCAACTGTCATCTGCCAACTATCTACAAACTTTACACTCATACAAACATGTTATCATCTGAATCGAACAAAAAAAAAAACGAGTCATTTTTTAGTACTTTACTAGTTTAGGATTGGACAAAGACCAGACTCTATTCCTTAGTGATTACATAATTGCACAGATATGTCCATGCTGGTATATTTACAGTTTCATGTTGTTCAGATAAATCGTCAAGTTGTGCATTTGCTTAATTTTATGGTATTTCATCTTTCTTCATGTTAGAAAAAAGTCTTACACTCCCCCAGAAGCTTTGAGTAGACACATCAAGGCGCACTTACCAGCCTATATAGACGTCTTTATATGACTCGGTGGTAGTACCTTAATAATAATATACGTGATTATTCTAGTTCAGTTAAAAATTTGCAAGCGTAAATGGTAAAATTAATCACAACAACGGAGGTGTAATAGATTAATACGACGACGTCTGGCCACATTTAGTTTAAACATATTTTATTGCTTCCTTTCTTACACAGAACAGAACAAGGGTTGGGCCACAGTTCTTAAATAATACATATAATTATTAAGATGACAAAACACATGTGTGGAGCGCGTGGTCCAGTAGTAGACAATCAAACCCATGGTAGGGTGGTCGTGGGTTCGATCTTCCGCGGCGGCTATGTGCGTTGTCCTTGAGCAAGACACATTCTCCACATAGGCTTAGTACTGGTTCTAACCAGGAGGACTTCGAGCGTGATTTGCCTTAGTTGTAAGACCTTGTTTCACAATTGAAGTAAAATAAATGAGTTTGAACTAATGACAACACATTGCTTAATTATACAAAACCAATGTCTGCTCTACTGAGACTCCACCGTTAGGCAAATGTTAAAATACGGCACAAGTGTCTATCAAAAACGTTAACTGTACTTAATAGGTTTTGTATGTGATTAAAATAAAGATATTTTATCGTCCATAAAAGATGAAAAAGCAGATAAAATGTTGCGGCATACGCCATTGTGGGATAGAGCAATCGGCGGTAAGGTATCAAGACCAATATTGATTGACTGAATTAAACTTTAATTGCCTTATTACTCTTAAACATGAGCGCACAAACACACGGACGCACAAAAGGTCACACTCACCGAGATACACTAGGAACTTGCACTAAATATGCAATTATTAAAAAAACAAAACACGGAAGAAAATGAGATTTTAACAGGGACTGGTGAAGTATTTGACAAATAATGTATAAAGTCTCCAAGCGCCCCGTTAACTGAATGACATACTTAGTTTATTTACATTATATTTCTAAATAATAATCAAAATTTCAATATCAGCCACTAAATCAAAAACTCAAACAGATGATTCAATGTTTTTGTTGTCAGCAGTCACAAGAGAGTCTTCTCAGGTCGATAATTCAATTCAATCCCTCCTAATAAATCTGGCTGCGGTACTCGAAGACACGGTAGACGTTTGTACTGCTGGCCGACAGACAGAGCCTCGTAAATATTACCAACTGTTTGACAACAAGGGGAGAGTGCACCGTCGATATGTTTGTCTGAGTATCGTGGTTTATTGTGTACTTGTTTACGCACATATGCCTGTGTTTGCAATTCAAATCATTGTCATGGTTACAAGGAAGATTCTTTTATAAAAGGCCGAGATGATTCAGCGAAACAATTTTCACAAACAATGAGCCAACCTTGTAGTTGGTTAATGTTGCATGATGTCTTGTTGACGCCAATATGCCTCTGTTGACAATTCAAATCATTGTCATGGTTACACGGAAGATTCCTTCATACAAGGTAGGGCCTATTCAGAGGAACAATGAGCAAACCTTGTGGCCGGTTACCGTTTATTTGTTCATAGTTTTAAATTGCGTATGGTTTAATTTCCAATAAGCCGATTAAATAATCATCGAGCTCCCAATGTTACTATTTCGACTGTTTAATTGTTTTGTTTTAAACGTATTTATTTTACATCTATTGTTTCTTAATTTTGATACGATGCATTTGTTGGTTTGCTTCCAAGCTAAAAAAAAGCAAGTTGCCGTTTAGAAATGTTGTACTGTGTATTCTTAACGGGAATATATGCGCAGATGTTATCACGGATAGAGTACTATTGAATTCTATTAAATTCTTACTAACTGGTGGTAACTTGAAAATAATTGTACTTACATTTCAGTTCGATAGCGAAGAAAACTTGGAGCTTATTTGAACCAGTCTCGAGTACACATCTTGATAGAATCAGTACTGAGTGTTGATATTTGATCGTCGAGCTGGGGAACAAACCAGAAACAACCTCTGAAAATTTGATAGATTGTTGTTTTTATTGTTATTTATCGGAATTATGGGATTCATTCAGTGTTACTTGAAAATGAAATGTCCGTTAACGTCTAACACATCAATTAATGTTGTACTATTCTGCATATAGAAAAAATCTGAACACATAGTCAATGGTTCTAAAAGTGCCTTGTTTCCATAGGTAATACTCTGTTGGTCCAAATATGCAGAAAAAAATCATGTCGTTGACCAGGTTGATATTTCGCAATTTCGATTGTTTGATGACACCCCTTCGTTTTGACAACTCTGACATTTTGTTGCAGTGTATCACTACGCATCTTTTTAAACTATCATGCCTTAATTTATTAGTACGCAATGATGTCTTTCAAACTTGGCAGAACTCATGAAAATTTTCAAAATGTTCTCATATGTACAAAGAAACATGACCTTATTTAGCTTTTTCAACAAAAATAATGACAAACCGATTTACATAGTTTTACGTTCTTGGGCGAAATCTTGCTACCGTTACTAAGGGGAGATTATTAGTAAATGAGACGAGGAGCGTGAGAGATAATATATGCTTAATCACCTCTCATGAACTGACTGGATATAACCGAGACGGTTAATATTTTTTTATTTGTTGCCTATGGTGCTTCCAAGGGACCCTTTTATGAGATAGTATTAAATATTCGTCTTAATGCAATTCACAGAATGTGCAAATAAATGATAAATTGACATGCAATAGTTTTTTTAATGGGGTTTAACGCCAACGTTCAACACATTTCAGGTTATATATGGTATATCTAGTTTTACTTGCGAAGGAAGACCTCAGACTGAGTAGAATCACCGTCCTTCTGCAAGTAATTGGAAACTTTCTCACATGAAGTTTTTGGAGCTGGACTCGAACCTACGACCTAAGCGGTGAGAGGTAAGTGAACTAGAGGCGGCGTCTTAGACCACTCGGCTACGGAGAACCATTCCAATAATATTGTTTTTGGTTAAATGATAGCGGCATGTGAAATTGAAAAACAATTGATTTAATGGTTACTCTACTATCAGGAAATATCACGTGCCAGAATGTTCTAAAGCTTTATCCGCTTAGATATCTTAATTGTATTGAACATTTAATCTGATACATTCTCCGAGCTTGTCTCATTAAAGCCATAATTGTTGACACTTTTTTCTTTATTTGTTTGTGCGACAAAACATGTGTAATTGAAATGCCTTATTTGCAAGTACAATTAACATGTATCTGGTAACTATCCCGCTCAAAGCAATACTGATCTATATATATATATTTATGACAATGAGCTACAATGTCGTATAACAATTATCTTGTAAACTGTGACAGCGTGGGGATTTAAACTCACGACCCCTTTAATGATAGTAAGACACATTACTATCCAAGCTAACCGTTTATGGAGCGCGTGCTCCAGTGGTAGAGAATCGAATCCAGGACCGGAGAGTCGTGAATTCGATCCTCCGCCACGGCTATCTGTGATGTCATTGAGTAACACATTTATTCACTTATACTTAGCACTGTTTCTGCCGAAGCAGATCTCGACCGTGATTTGTCTAAGTTGTAAAAACTTGTTTCACAATCGAGGTTAAATAAATAAGTTTAAATATAAAACTTCTTATAACGGCTGGCTCACACGTTCTCCTGTAAATGATGAGTGCCTTCGCGTTTCCTGTACTCCTCCGACACTGAATGACCTTTAACCTTTAGTAATAAATACCACACTTTTCTGACTTCAACATGTATAGACTTTTGTTTTAGTTTAAACATATTTTATTACGTATGTTACTATCTAGCTTATCTATCAGTTTAGTGGACTGCGTGGTCCAGTGGTAGAGCACCGAACCAATAATCAAAGGGTCGTTGGTTCGATCTTCCGCCACGGCTGTGTGTTGAGTCCTTGAGAAAGACAATTTTTCACATATGCTTAGTACTAGTTCTAACCAGGAAGACTTCGAGCGTGATTTGTCTAAGTTGTAAGAACTTGTTTCACAATCGATGTAAAACAGATAAGTTTAAACTTTAAACTATTTATCTTCCGTTAATTGTAGACCTACGCATGCGTCGCCGGACCGACAAAGACTGTTAGTTTATCAAAAATATATTAAGAAGAAATATGAAGGAAACATCGGTGTTTCGATTGTTAGGTTTAAAAATAAGAATTTATGGTGAGATGTGTTCAATTCTGCTGACTTTGGACTGTTCTATAGTTTGTAATATAGGGATATAGGGAGTTTATGCGTTTATATACATATATCAATATATACAAATGAACATAAAATGATAACAAATATATAACATATACAAATGGATTGAACTACAAGTCATAACAAGATTAGTTACAGTTCTCTCCATTGCAGCTGTATGAATGTATATGTTTACCGGGTTGAGAGAAAAAAACCTGAAAAAAGGAACTTAGTACAAAAAGAAAGAAAAACAACAAATAAACATTAAGAGAGAAACAAAGCACAGCAAACAAAAAATACCATGCCGCCCAGTCCCCATAGAATCCCCACTCATCACCACATGCACTGTTTAAACTACAACAGTGACAGCACTAAGTATAGTAAATTTAAGTCAATATTCAGGTTAAAAACGTTTTCTCTGTTTAATATATTTCTGGAAATGTTGAAATATAAGTGGTTAATCTCTAGAGTATAAGAATTAAGATAAAATATCTTTAACATTACTACTGCCGATGGCCAAACTTAAACAAATAAGTCAAAATATTCTCGCACTGTCAAAATGAATAACAATCAAAATATTGTGTCCTTTTAATGCAGTATCAATTGCTCTTTTTTGATTGTTATTCATTTTGACAGTGCGAGAATATTTTGACAAACCAGCGCGAAAATTCACGTGAGGATGTTTACCCTTTTCAGCTTGATGATTAGTTAATTGGGGATATCCAACAGCCAATCAAATGACTTCTTTCAAAAGACAGTTTAAATGACATCACGTGACACAATATGGCCGGCTGAAACCCTCATCCCTGATGAACGAGGAATTTATCTTGATTTTTACTAATAGCAACCATATCCCACGGGTATTGCTGTTGGTGAGTACTAGTTTTACGATTATAAATTGAATTTTTTCAATTCTTTGCCTTGCCACAGTCGAATCACGTAGTTTACCCTTGTAAAATATAACGGCGATCGTGTACGCGACCTTGTCCGACTAAACAAAAATGACAATTTTCGCGGTGATCGAGCATAGATTTCTCAGCTATCGTGCATACATTGTGTTTGATGTTAATGTATATGGGTAGATAAATGTCTTAGCTCAACGTAGCTACAAGGAAAGTGTATTTAACTTCGCTGATATAAATTTTATTAGGGCGAGAACGAGTTGAGGGGTGAAATTCGAAATCGGCGAGTTCCACCCCTTGTCTATATTTACACTATATATAGCTAAAATACGTGCTGGCCCCCTTTGATCTAAATCTTATTTACGTTAATGAAATTATAATAGAAATGTCTTTCATGTCTATCGTGTCTATCAGAGTTCTACCAAGTCTTATAATATATCCTAACCTAGTAATTTAGTGTTCATGAGGTTGTGATGAAAAGTCTTATTCGTATTTATTTATATTTAATGGAATCATGGTTAAAATATTTATCACAACACTGACTGCATTGAAAAGATTTTTCTTTAACTATTTATGCTGATCAAACAATTTTACTTTTAAATATGTATTTCGTTGATGAATTTTATGACCTGCATTTGTTTTTCTTCATTGCGTTATGTTATTCAAAAACGAAAATGGATTTTCATAGATAAACGCATTCATACCTTTCAAGTCCTGTGTTTCTATTCTTAACTCACAATTTAAACGAGACGGTGTCAAGAAAAGCATTCCCACCAGACTTACGTAATCAACAACAACCCAGTAACACTTATTGGCAATATAACATGTTGAAGGATATTCGTTCAGAAAAGTGCGCATGCGTAAACTAACGAAAATTGTTTTTAAATGTCGTAATACAAATACAAGTAAAACGCCTTCTTGAAATATTTAATATAGACAGAAAAAAGCATTTACTATATATATAATATTTAACCTGGTTAAAGGAACACTTTTATTAAAGATAAAACGGTTTATCGATTTTCCATTTTCGTGGAGCGCGTGGTCCAGTGGTAGAGCAACGAATTCGTGATCGGAAACTCGTGGGTTCGATCATCCGCCACAGCTATGTGTGATGTCTTTGAGCCGAGACACTTTTTCCGCATATGCTTAGTACTGGTTCTACCAAGGAAGAATTAAAGCATGATTTGTCTAAATTGTAAGAACTTGTTTCATAGGCGAAGTAAAATAAATAAGTTTAAATTTTTCCTTTTTCTATATTCTTTCATAAATATATACCAACTGATATCGAAACGGCAATGGTATACTTTAACTGTAGCAATACAAATGTTACAAGAACACAAAGCGTGGCTATGTCAGGATTCGAACTTACAACACATTAATTTTGATAAAATTATTTTCTATAAAACAAGCACCGAGCAAATTTATGTAATAGATAAACTATATGACTGCGAGTATAAACGTTTTGTTTGGGAATAGTTTTCTTTTAATCATCACAATTCACTTGTCTTTTCTATTCACTGAAATCTCCCGAATCAGTTCTTCCAATGATAAAGTAGGGGATTCCATGTCTGTCCCACAATTCATAACACGCCAACGCTTATCAAAATGTGACGTCATTCAACTTCCGCTATAACAATCGACAACTCATCCTGTTCTTCTGATGGATACAGGCGGGAGAGTGGTGTCCTTGAGCAAGACACTTTTTCCGCATATGCTTAGTACTAGTTTTACCCAGGAAGACTTCGACCGTGATTTGTCTAAGTTGTAAGAACTTGTTTCACAATCGAAGTAAAATAAATCGGTTGAAATTTAGACAAGTGCCTCCAGTTGCCTACCTCTGTTCATATGTCTCTGATAAAATTGATCAAATTAGGTACTTTTTTCATTTTTTTTCCTTTAAGGACAATATTCCTAGATCTCTAAAATTAGGCCTTTGATCCCTGGATCTCTGAAAGTAATGGCCAATGTTTCCCAGATCTCGGAAAATCATCTAGCTGCTTTTAAGTTTTAACCAGATATTTAAGTATAGACTTATAGTCTTGATCATATCACAGACCCGACCTTACTTAAGCTTTTGGATAGCTATACTGTGTATATTAAATAATGGAAAGATAGGACACTTCAAAAGTATCATATCTGGGTTGAAGAATATATAGGTGTGAAGGGAAAAACCATAAATTAAATATGTTACAAAATCATAATAAACCTACTGACTAGTGTTGATATCTTTAAAAACATTAGTTAGCAAGAAATATGCATTTTTTTGCGAAATTCATGTTTCTACATTTACGAAGGTTGTACACATCCGGTATTGACACGGAGTGAATATGTCGTCATCGCATGATTATCCAAAATTTAAACCTTACATTTTGAAGGTTTGACATTTGGTTAGAATAAATCAGAAATATGAAAACATGTTAAATTATATACACTTGGTGAAAACAATTGAATAGTTATTGTTTAAGTATGTTTAACTATCATTTAATGTAAACGTGTGTGTACGGAAAGACCGAAAACGTGTTTCCAGGCATCTGTCAAACGGCACCTGATAACCAATCAAAATCACACAACATATTGGCACCGTGCAACCAGAAATAACTAATCAGAGCAAATGTAGGAATCGTTTAGGGACGTAAAATATTAATTTTATAGGTAAAACACGACTTATCTGTTGTTATAACATGATGTATATGTTTATTATATTATTTTCTACTTACGCTATAACTTTATTTCATTTAAATCTGTCATGGATCATGGATTCAGTAATTTTGGTATTTTTGAAGTGTCGTACCTTTCCATTATTTACTATATATAGCTATCAAAAAGCTTAGTAAGGTAAGACCTGTGTATCATACGCGACGCTTGCTTTTCTAAAAGACAAATTTCTTGACAAGTCCGGATGAGAATAAAAAATATTTTTATTTAGCTAAAATCGAATAACGTTTTTGATTGGTTGATTCAAATAATCGGATTTCCTTGGAGATTTCCATAGTATTTCAAATGAGTGTCGTTTTGATGTTTATTTCTCTAATAATTATTTTTTTTATAGAAATATATATTTTTTCTATGACAAAGATCTTGTACAAGACAACTGCCATGACTTCCGTCATAATAAATATTTTTGAATTTTATCATATTATAACCATTGCAGAGGTGTGTTTGTTTCAGCCAATCAGATTTTACTTCCAGATCCAAACGTTTCTTCTACAGAACTTGTCAAGATTTTATCTTTTAGAAAAGCAAGCGTCACATATGATCAAGACTAGTATTTTACGGAAACCAGTCTAAAATCATGATCATCTAGCTGCTTTTAACCATATTATACACTCCAATGTTGGTGAGACAGAAGCCTAATCTTTATTTAACCAATTTGGATGTCATGGCCTAATTTGAAATGCTTGCCTCGTTCTTAAAAGTGGCTTGTATTATGTTTAACATATTTTATCTTTTTGTTCTTAAGCACGTTCAAATAAGGCATTCTACTTAAAGCGAGGAAAATAAACTAAAATCCATACCTTTCTCCAGTTCCATATAAAAAAACAGAACTTTCTTGGCTTAAATTGATCGATCGGTTTACATGCCGCTGTAAATTTTCGAAAATTGGTATAACCACGCGACCGTGCCTTCACATTTAAGTTTGAAGGACAAAGCAAAGTTATAATAATTGTAAAACGGTGTTTACGTCTGTCTCCTTGCTTGTAGCAGCATAATTGACTTATACTTGTAACAGTACATTAACCTTGCCATAGCTTTAATAGGTCACTGCTTAACAATCATTTGTTTTCCATCGATGGCGAGGTAATTACATAAGTAAGTACATGTTAAAGAATATTTAGATTGGTTGATTGAACATTAAGCGTCATTTTTATGCCGTCGAGAGCTAACAGACGATCAGTTAACCTAACCACAGTTTCCTTGGATCTTGAAAGGTTAACCAGTTCTCGAGCACACCCCATCTCCGCAAGTAACTGATAACTAATTCTAAATGCAGAATGATAGTATTAAACTTTATATCAAAAGTAACGACAAAATTAGTTTATCATTAAAGGAAGTGTTAAACATGTTATACTCAGTAACCGATTACAACCGATTGCATTTCAACGTTTACTCAACAATAATAAACTTGTATAAAAAATAATTTATGAAGGTAATCCGAAAATATGCAATCACGTTCAATATGACTTTAGCCGTCCCAAATAGACAGATAGTTGGCTATCGGCACAACATATTAAACTCCGGACTTCGTTAAAAACATTTTGCGGTATGATATTGGTTATGATTCATGAAACATGTGTAAGTTACATCTATACTTAACTAATATATTACTGAAAATTATGTTAATTGAAAAAAGCAGTTTCCGTATTTTTGTCGTTAAAGGGACGTTGATGCCACAAAACTGTCTCATTTGGGCAGCACGAAATTGTAGGAGTGTTTATTGTATAACAACTTTTTTTTGTACCTGTCAGTTTGTTTTCATTGTACTCAAATACACCATTAATCGACTTCTTTAAACCTGCTGAAGGTGTATAAACACATACCCATGTGTTATTTATTACAATATGAGTACATAATCGTACAACCTTCTCCATAGAATTTCAAATTTGTGGCTGTTGGAGTTTTTTTCCAAATGCATATAACAACTACATTTTGGAAACTTTTTTGTGCCTATTTAATGAATTAACCATTATGTAATAATATGCAAATTTCTAACAAAAACAATGCCGTGGTGACTTTGAAAAGGCGTTTTCTGATTTGAATCATGTATATAATTATATAAAACATGCCAAAGAGCCATCTTGCGACTTTTATTTGACAGTAAGGGTTTTAAACTCTGGTAAGTCATTCATAATCCCTGATATCTCCCGAATCAGGTCTGTTCAACAACAATAGAAAAGCTGGAAATGCATTGCTATTTAACACTTATTAGAACTGTAACACCATTCAACTTTCGCTGAAACAACTGACCAATCAAATTGCTCAAATCCCATTGCTATGTAACGGACCCACGTTTGAGAGCTGGGTCCGTTTAACAGTCAGTTAGAAATCAGTGACTGATCACCCTGTTCGATATTGTAAATATTGTAAGCTTTTATATTACTTCATTTGAAATATGCTGACAAACAATAACGGATTTCATGTGAAATTACACGCCATACAACCCTTCCAGAACTACAACTTTCCTTCCCTTTTCATTTTCTTAGACTTTTAGACTGGTAATGTACATTTGTTATTATCGATATGGCGGGTCGTTGGGAATGCGTGACACAACTTAGTCAAGGCGAAGCTTACCAACGTTGTGCTGTCACTTTATTCGATATGACAATCAGCGTTTCCATGGAAACACAAATGGACATATTTTTCAAGTTAGAGCACTAGACGTATTGATCTAGGTCTTTATTGGGTTATTCAATTAAGATGTTTATTTAAACATTTGTACAAAATATAACGTAATCTATATAACGTGTTTATATATTGATCTGGCAATATCGGTCGATGGCGATACTAAAATATGATTTATTAAAGTCAGTTATGTTGTTAAATTGAAATGTTGCCATTTCCGATCAAAATGAATTCATTTGCGGTTATTTAGGGACGTGGCAGTCTTATACTAATCTGATAAAAGACGTCTGCTACAAACCTAGGGGTCTCCAGTGGAGGCAAATATCAAGAAATTCATATTTACATAAGGAATGATACGATTGTCTGCCGTAATGCAAATGAAAGGATAATAATTATTAACGAATGCAGGAATTCTATAGCGTATTTGTATCTATATGATCCAACGGGTTTATAAATCTGTCCTTTATATAGCATGTGAGTAGTCATGAATCCTTAATGGATCTTACTCATATAAAGCTATCAGTTCATGTATGTTAATTTGTCCACCCTGTCCAGATGTGTTGCATGTAATTCCAAAGTATATAAGTCATGGTCGACACCAAATTTATTTGGTTTGGCAGAGACCTTGATATGAACTAAGGTACTGTGCTAAAAACTAAGATACACCCAATAAGCGCAGTATAGGATCACGTGGTGGCCACAATTGCACGATTCTAAAACACTATGCATAAACATATATTAAGGCGTAGGATATGCATCTATAAAGGCAGAACCTTGCGCGGGTAACTGGAACACAAACTAAATAGGAAATATTGGACATTGGACAATTGTAAAGTTATCTACTATGCGGTATATACAGATGGAATGACAACATGGGACTCGGTCTTGGGACGCCCGACTGCTTTTAACGTCGTTTACGAGTGCACGGACCTCGCTCCTGCCATTTTCACACAAAAATATGGTGGAAAAACGAATCTCCACCTGACACATCTCAACTTGTATACGGGATGGTGTAAATACACAAATATGCTCGAGTAAATGTTGAATGTCTAGCGTTATTTTTATGCCATCGAGGGCTAACAGACGATCAGCTTACCTAACCACTGTTTCCTTGGATCTTGAAAGGTTAACCAGTACTCGAGCACACCCCATCTCCGCATGTAACTGATAACTTCTCCACTTGAATCAGAGGTGAGAGACGAATGGTAATGAAACGTAATGCCGTATATCAATCATCACGGAGACCCAAGTAAATGAAGATATACTTAAAAGAAACAGGTACTGTCATACGTCGGTGTGTTTATTGACATGTACACTTTTATTTCGATGTTGTTAATTGTGTCATATGAGTGGGCATGTGCCCTGAGCTATATCATATGGGTTTGCATTCTTAATGATACTCTTTATTTGCTAGAGGATGTCGCTCTGCTTTGGATTTTAATAATTTAATAAACGTAATGAAGACAGAGCTACTGTCATGACATATTACGCAAGACATTGTCTGCTACTTTAACCATTTTTCGTCTGCAAATACAATACCGATTTAAAACGCCTTTATGTCAGTATATATTTCTAAAAGGTACAGCATCCCACATACATACTCGTTTACCATACAAATCACACAAACAATACTATATATGGAAAAAAGACGGAGAATTAGGTCTATGACAATCTTGAATTTTATTGTGATGTGATTAAGTTTGTAATATAATTATTATTATAATTAACAGTTTCGTCTGTAATTGACTTGGAGCCGGCTGTCAATCAAACAAGTCGATAATCCAATCAGCGATCGATATTGGTTGCTATTTTATTTAGACAAGCGAACTGTATCTAAGTAAACGCTGCATTGCATTACATTTTGTTTACTTGACCAAACAACGTCATATGGCCAGTGAGTGGAGCGATAATCGCTCGCGCGTCAGTTTAATTGGGTAACGACTAAAAAAAATGGGGAATCAATGATGACGAAGTCCTCCTATATACTTTAATGTCTCAATGATGAATTACCTCCCTTATATGACGGAAGCAAGATTCTTACGACTAAGTAACTAGAGCTATGCAAATCGGTTGGTCATCAATTTTGTTAAAATGCGTAATATTTCATTTGTACATATGTAAACATTGGGACAAATTCATAAGCTCTGCCAAGTTTGATGAAGTTATACAAGTTTAAAGATGCGCAGTGATGCGCTGCCACAAATGGGTAAAATTGTTAAAAATTAAGGGTTGTCATCAAACCATCAACACTGTGAAAAAGCAACCTGGCCAACCCTATGTTTTTTTCTGCACATTTGGAGCAACGTATGATTACCTATGGAAGTAAAACGTTTTTAGAACCATTGGTTATGTTTTCAGTGTTCCAGAAGTGCATTTCTCTATATGTAGAACAGTGAAAAATTAATAGTTTCGTGAGACGTTCAGAGTTCCAGAACTGCATTTCTCAATATGTAGAACAGTGCAAAATTTATAGTTGTGTAAGACGTTCAATGTTCCAGAACTGCATTTCTCAATATGTAGGACATTGCAAAATTAATAGTTGTGTAAGACGTTCAATGTTCCAGAGCTGCATTTCTCAATATATAGAACAGTGCACAATTAATAGATCGAATAGAGGTGTTCGACGGATAGAGGCGCTGAATACTGGTCGTGCTCTTAAAAATTGTCCTCTCATTTCTCTGGATTCCACAGAGACATCCAGTAATCTGCGTATAGTATCATAACTGTGGCTTAACTTTGTGATAAAAACATGTGCATATCCTATAGGAGATAAAGGGAACCATAACCATCACTACCCAGTGTAGATGTGGTTGTCCCGCGATGTATTACCTCGACAGCTGATATAATATAGTTGTCCCGCGGTGTATTACCTCGACAGCTGATATAATATGGTTGTCCCGCGATGTATTACTTCGACAGCTGATATAATATGGTTGTCCCGCGATGTATTACCTCGACAGCTGATATAATATGGTTGTCCCGCGATGTATTACTTCGACAGCTGATATAATATGGTTGTCCTGCGATGTATTACTTCGACAGCTGATATAATATGGTTGTCCCGCGATGTATAACCTCGACAGCTGATATAATATAGTTGTCCCGCAATGTATTACCTCGACAGCTGATATAATATAGTTGTCCTGCGATGTATTATTTCGACAGCTGATATAATATGGTTGTCCCGCGTTGTATTACTTCGACAGCTGATATAATATGGTTGTCCCGCGATGTTTTACCTCAACAGCTGATATAATATGGTTGTCCCGCGATGTATTACTTCGACAGCTGATATTATATGGTTGTCCCGCGATGAAATACCTCAACAGCTGATATAATAGGGTTGTCCCGCAATGTATTACTTCGACAGCTGATATAATACGGTTGTCCTGCGATGTATTACTTCGACAGCTGATATAATATGGTTGTCCCGCGATGTATTACTTCGACAGCTGATATAATATGGTTGTCCCGCGATGTATTACTTCGACAGCTGATATAATATGGTTGTCCCGCGATGTTTTACATCAACAGCTGATATAATATGGTTGTCCCACGATGTATTACCTCGACAGCTGATATAATATGGTTGTCCCGCGATGTATTACTTCGACAGCTGATATAATATGGTTGTCCCGCGATGTATTACTTCGACAGCTGATATAATATGGTTGTCCCGCGATGTTTTACCTCAACAGCTGATATAATATGGTTGTCCCGCGATGTATTACTTCGACAGCTGATATAATATGGTTGTCCCGCGATGTAATACCTCAGCAGCTGATATAATATGGTTGTCCCGCGATGTATTACCTCGACAGCTGATATAATATGGTTGTCCCGCGATGTTTTACCTCAACAGCTGATATAATATGGTTGTCCCACGATGTATTACCTCGACAGCTGATATAATATGGTTGCCCCGCGATGTTTTACTTCGACAGCTGATATAATATGGTTGTCCTGCGATGTTTTACCTCGACAGCTGATATAATATGATTGTCCTGCGATGTATTACCTCAACAGCTGATATAATATGGTTGTCCCGCGATGTATTACCTCAACAGCTGATATAATATGGTTGTCCCACGATGTATTATTTAGGCAGCTGATATGATATGGTTGTCCCGCGATGTATTACCTAAATGGCTGATATGATATGGTTGTCCTGCGATGTATTACCTCAAAAGCTGATATGATATGGTTGTTCCGCGAGGAATTACCCCAACGGCTGATATGATGTGGTTGTTCCGCGATGTGTTATCTCAACGGCTGATATAATATCGTTGTCATGTGATGTATTATCTCAACGGCTGTTTATATGGTTGCACTGTGATGTATAACCTAAACGGCTGACATGATTAGGTTGTCCCGCGATATTTTATCTCAACAGATGATATAATATGGTTGTCCAGCGATGTTTTATCTCAACGGCTGATATAATATGGTTGTCCCGCGATGTATTACCTCAACGGCTGATATGATTGTCCCGTGATGTATTACCCGAACGGCTGATATTATATGGTTGTCCTCTGAAGTATTACCTCAACTGCTGATATGATATCATTTTCCTGCGATGTATTACTTCTACGGCTGATAGAATATTGTTGTCCCGCGATGTTTTACCTAAACGGCTGGTATGATATCATTGTCCCGCGATGTTTTACCTAAACGGCTGATATAATATGGTTGTCCCGCGATGTATTACCTAAACGGCAGATATTATATGGTTATCCTGTGATGTATTACAACCGTTTAGGCTGATATAATATGGTTGTCCCGCGATGCATTACCTAAACAGCTGATATAATATGGTTGTCCCGCGATGTATTACTTAAACGGCTGATATTATATGGTTTTCCTGCGATGTATTACCTAAACGGCTGATATAATATGGTTGTCCTCCGAAGTATTACCTCAACTGCTGATATGATATCATTGTCCGGCGATGTATTACTTAAACGGCTGATAGAATATTGTTGTCCCGCGATGTTTTACCTAAACGGCTGATATGATATCATTGTCCCGCGATGTTTTACCTAAACGGCTGATAAAATATGGTTGTCCCGCGATGTATTACCTAAACGGCAGATATTATATAGTTATCCTGTGATGAATTACCTGAACAGCTGATATAATATAGTTGTCCCGCGATGTATTACCTAAACGGCTGATATAATATAGTTGCCCCGTGATGTATTACCTAAACGGCTGATATAATATAGTTGTCCCGCGATGTATTACCTAAACGGCATATATTATATGGTTATCCCGTGATGTATTACAACCGTTTAGGCTGATATAATATGGTTGTCCCGCGATGCATTACCTAAACGGCTGATATAATATGGTTGTCCCGCGATGTATTACTTAAACGGCTGATATTATATGGTTTTCCTGCGATGTATTACCTAAACGGCTGATATAATATGGTTGTCCTCCGAAGTATTACCTCAACTGCTGATATGATATCATTGTCCGGCGATGTATTACTTAAACGGCTGATAGGATATTGTCCCGCGATGTTTTACCTAAACGGCTGATAGGATAACATTGTCCCGCGATGTTTTACCTAAACGGCTGATAAAATATGGTTGTCCCGCGATGTATTATCTCAACAACTGATACAATATGGTTGTCCTGCTATGTATTATCTCAACAGTTGATATGATATGGTTGTCCTGCTATGTATTACCTAAACAGCTGATATGATATGGTTGTCCCACGATGTATTACCTCAGCAGCTGATATAGTATGGTTGTCCCGCGATGTATTATCTCAACGGCTGATATAATATGGTTGTCCTGCGATGTATTACCTCAGCAGCTGATATTATATAGTTGTCCCGCGATGTATTACCTAAACGGCAGATATTATATGGTTGTCCCATGATGAATTACCTCAACGGCTGATATGATATAGTTGTCCCACGATGTATTACCTACACAGCTGATATAATATAGTTGTCCCGCGATGTATTACCTATACGGCTGATATGATATGCTTGTCCTGCTATGTATTACCTAAACAGCTGATATAATAAGGTTGTCCCAGGATGTATTACCTCAACAATTGATATGATATGGTTGTCCCGCGATGTATTACCTTAACAGCGGATATGGTATGGTTGTCCCACAATGTATTTTCTCAACGGCTGATATGATAATTTTGTCCCACGATGTATTACCTAAACAGCTGATATGATTTGGTTGTCCCGCGATGTATTACTTTAACGGCTGATATGATATGGTTGTCCCACGGTGTATTACCTATACGGCTGATATGATAAATATTAAAGACCGAAAGTTTTAAACATGAATATTTGAAGTAATTGGAAACGGATATATATATATAAATTAGGTATTGTTGGAAGATAATTAAAAACCAATTAATGTGATTTTTTTTTAAGAAATTGATTTATCTTCAACACATTACATAATATCTATGATATTACATTTGGTGGATGAAGGTCTGAATGAATGCACTCACTCGCACACAATTACTCAGACAGAAATTGCGGCATCATACGTCCTCGGTGATTAAGTGAATCTTTTTCTGTTAATTATAAACTTAAAAAAACATTTTTAAACACCACTTTGGATAAAACTAACAGATCAATTTCTCAAAAAAAATAATCTCGCATTGATTGGTTTTTGAATTGTTCTTTCTAACAATGCCAAATTTCAATTACTTCAGATGTTCATGTTAAAATTCACCGTACACAACTTTCGGCCTTGTGTATATACGAGGATTGTCACAAATCAGCTTTACTGCGTTGCAAATAACAACACAAGTTCTGGATTAGGGACTTTTGACTGAAACTGCCACGGCAAATAGCTTATTCGATATATTACTTTGCTGCGTGCCGTGTTCGAATATAAGACGAATTCTGAGTTATGGTCTCAGTTTATTTGTAAATACTATCAACTTAACGTTCTACAGCAAATGGATTAAACATTTACTGAGAAAACATTATTGATAAAGTAATTGTCATTACTATTCTCGGGTTGGAGAGAGATTGCCATTGCAAACAATTGTAACGGTATAGCTTTTTTTTATCAAATGTATGTGAAACAAATCGTATTGTAAGCGGGGAAGCAAAATTTGATTTTTAATTAGACCGCGAAGATAGTCTAATGGTAGAGTGTCCGCCTCGCATGCGAAGGATCGTATGTTCGATCCCAGTCTCATTAACATCAGACCAACTTTTAAGCTTGCATGCTCTACACAAAGTAGATCTAATGGCGTCGCATAGAAGGTCACATCAGATCGACCCTTCCGCCAGCCAATCAGAGCACTGCTTTCAATGTTTTGAAAGCCCAAATAAAAGCCTATTTTAACGGTAGACACATCTATATTTAGCTAGGATCCCAAAAACTTGTGCGATTATCACGCGGTTATAATTGTTACGACGTAAACATTAGTAAATGATTTTCAGAAACTATAGAAATCTGTAAATCTCAACGAACTGTGAATGTAACGATTAACCTGATTGGCTGAATTGTAATGAATATTTATAACATGAAAGGTCAATCTGAGGTGACCTGCAATGCAATAATATGTCAGATCGATTGCGCGTATAGTATGGAAGCTTAAAATAGCAATGTAACGCTTACCAAACTGTGATGTCATCTAACTTCCGCTGAAGCAACTGACCAATCAGCGTGCTCGTATCGCTGTATGCGACGGACCCTAGTGTGAAGAGCTGTTCTACTCTTCTGCCGCATTCGGACCACCTCGCCAATAATACCGAAGGATAACGGAATTGGCCGAGTATAACGATTGTTTCTGCCGTTGTCATATCTGAAAACAAGATAGTGTAAAGATTGGTGTAAAACACAGACATCCTGAAGTAAAACAGAAGTTACTGTTTTGTCGATTGATCTCTAATCCGATAAAATTAAGTCAGTTTTGTTTCTATTATTCGCTGAATTGAATCTTCCAGATCTCTCGTTGTCATCCCATGAAAACCTGTCTTCTATAAAATGGCGACAAATGTTAAAAGCTAACGAAAGCCCCTTTGTTTTGACGAAATATTTGTCGTATAAACAAGTTGTTGTGATATATAAATAAGAAGTAATGTTTTCAATGACTTATATTTAAATACATCTATGTCTGCTGGATTTACGTCTAACGTAATATTTCTGATATAGTCCAGAGTCCTTTTCTCCACGTCTTCTGAGAAGTCTCTTGTAACTGGTACTCTAGTTATATCTTAACATCCTTAGTCCGTATTGCTAGAGGCTATCAACCATTGTGTTTCTCACAGAGAATTCATTAGTTTCTCATTTTCTTACTTTACTTCAGCAATTTCATTCTTCAGTTGTGTGGTTTCAGTAGGAACAATGTTTTAAAATTCACATTTAATTGCACGAATGAAGTTTTGCTCCAATTTTTCCATCAACCTTGTGGCCTTTGATAAACTTAACAACCGCCATTTTCAAACTCCAAGTACTTTAGAAACTTGCATGGCTTGCACAGTTTATATATGTTCTGTGTTTCTTGAGAGAGTGGTGTTGTTGATTTGATTTGAAGACGGTTTGTTTCGTTTCTGCTTGTGTTTGAGCTTGTTGGTTTGTGTCAGCTGTATAGTCTTGAACGTGTTACTGGGCGGGGTGAGTGGGTGGGGAAATGAGTGACTTGACTTCACTAGGGGCACATTATAAGAAACTAACAACGACTGACCTCACCTTTGGTTTTGCTGGTGTATGATATAAGCAATTGTTCTGTGTCGTTTTATATTTTATCCTCAGTTATCTAGTTTGATTTATATTGTAATATATGTTTATATGACAATTAAATATGTTTAAACTAAACTTAACTAGCTTTAAAAGGGATTGGATTGTATCAGGATATTTTAAAATTTTATTATTTTGCCAATATACCATCACTATATTTATTCACTGACCCAGTATTCTCAAAAGGATATCTATTTTAGCATTCCTAGATAATATATTGATTGACTTTTTATTCTTATTTGAGGACTTCTTCTTTCCAAAAAACAGGGCCCAGTTGTTCAAAGCTTGGTTAGCTTAACCCTGGATAAAGTGAAATTTTGTAACTTCAATATTTTTTATACTTAATGACTGTATGGCAATTTAAATGAATTTTTAGAAACAATATGGTATATTTTCATAATGTTCAATAAAATAATAACCTAAAAAGTTGTAAATCTAAAAATATTGTGATTTGAAAATTTCGCTTAACCCACGGTTAAGCTGACCAAGCTTTGAACAACCGGCCCCTGATGGTGTCACTGCACAGTCTTTAAAAACAATCTGGTCGACCTACCAGTTATTGTGCATGTTTATGTTCAAATGCAGTCCTCCTATTTTGATATTTGTTTTTTCCAGCGGAAATCCTAGACCTTATCTTATATAAAACAAAGAATAAAATTCAACTGTGTATTGGGACCTGATTGGCCAGTAACTTTAAATGTTTTGAAAGAAGATTCTATTTAAATATTCCAGACGACAAACATTTTGTTTTTGAGAATTTTGAAGAAATAAAACAATTACATGTTCCAATGACATGGAATTCTGCAAGAGGTCCTAGTTCAATACAAAGCTATATGGTCGCATGCTTCATACGTGCATTCCACATTCAATGTCTAAGTAATCTGACAGTAATTTAAAATAATTAGATAGAATTATCATTATCATTCGTCTCTCACCGCTGATTTAAGAGGGAAAGTTATCAGTTACTTGCGGAGATGGGGTGTGCTCGAGTACTGGTTAACGTTTCAGGATCATAGAAAACAAAGGTTAGGTTAATTGATCGTCTGTTAGCCCTCGATGACAAAAATGACACTCTATATTTAATCAGTCAATTATGACTTTACTAGAGAACTAATGAACATAAGATCTTGAAGGCAATCGCATCATCTCAGCTACCATCTGTGTGCCAGTCGTTTGTCATCTTCTTTGAATGCGGTGAATAATTTCAAAGTCAAATAGTATTGATCTAACACTTCAAACAGCGATATCGGCCTGTTGTATTATGTGTAGAGAAGTCTGTATTGTATACACCGAGTATTGTTCAATCCTACTAACATGTGGATTGAATGTTTTCTGGCTCTTCTCTGATAATGTGTACAGAAGAGAAGACAAACGGAAAAGTTCTTTTGTGGAGTAAATATTGAAACTGTAAAGATGAACGAAATACAAATATTATTTTACAGTATGTAATTTTTACGAAATCCTTTATAAGTCGGACCCAGTTAACTCAGCTGTTAATCCACGCTCGTACACAATCTCCTAGATGATTGATTTTCGACATTCCGTCTCTTTGAAATTCGTCTCTCACCGCTTCTTTAAGTGGGAAAATTATCAGTTACTTGCTGAGATGAGGGTACTCGAGTACTGGTAATTGACCTTCTAAGATCCCAGGATAGAGTGCTTAGGTTAACTGATTGTCTGTTAGCCCTCGATGGCATAACATGACGCCAAATATTCAAGAAAACGAACCAACAGGAAGAAAAATAAGTATTACAAATGCTTCTTGAATCCAACATATCAAAACCTGTTTTAAAATATTACAAAATCGTATTCTTCTCATATAAATAATGTTTGTATGTTTAATTTCCTAGCTATTAACAAAATATGTTTATGCTTGTGTGAAAACCTACAACTAGTCAGTTCATCACAAGTCTGAGCTGAGGTGATATTCCATTTTTTAAAACATTTTATAAGATGCGAAATAGTGCCTATATACGTTTGTCATATTTTAGGAATCCCATTTTTATAAAAAAGAATTAGGACAATGTCAATATCAGCAGTATTTTTTCAACTTTTATATTCTGTAAAATAATTATTTTTTAATTTAATTACTATGGTATTAAAGCAACCATATAAAATGATTGTGTATGGCTATTAGATATCATTATTTGTTACAGGGCAGTGTCACCAAAGTTGCCTGTCTATGTTCGTCTCTTATAATTCTTATATAGAATGGCATACATGTTATTTGTTTTATAAACTGTTTTGAGAAATTGTACATATGATGATACATTAATAAACTATTAAAATAAAATTCCTTTACAATAATAAAAAAATAATAGTTCAGATGATAACATTTTTGTAATGAATATGTTATTCCATATATTCCTAAATTTTTATATCTAAATATTTTATTTTCATGGCAGCTCGTATTTCAAAAAAAAGCTCATACATGAAATTGAATGTCTGCAGGAAGCTGATAGTATCTGTATTAAGTAATTTAAATTCTTCTGAAACAGATTAAAGTTTTGTTACTTTTTTCTCAATCTAACACAGACTGTTATTACGAACCAATGTAATAAAGTGAACGGGCCAGCTAACCCGCCATCTGATATTGATGTATTTTCTCAAAAAATATCAAAGCAATTTCTGTACGTGTAAAAAATATTTCGTGTCACAAAGATGCGTTTGAGTAATTGTATAGAATGTGACAATAGGGTAATGTAAAACAAATACATAATTGTTGTTTTAGAGTCGTATACAAATTGTGATGACGCTTCTCACTATTTTAATGCAGATATTGAAATATCAAAATGGGAGGTTAGCTGTTCCGTACAGTTTAGTTCAGAAAATAAAGGCATCGTCTCTTGGTTTGTTATTTTGACGGATTTATTTTCATGATGAGCACTAAATGGCAGTTTAAGTACAAGCTTCAATTAATTTTTTAAGCATTTAAATGTTTGGTATAATGCATTTTGGGAATGACACAATCTTCTCCAAATCATTGATATTTCATTTATAATTTTGATGAGAATATTAGGCACATGCGTTGCGTCCTTGATTTGTCTTGGTACGAAAAAGAAACTCACTTGTCTATCACAATATATGACATCTGTTATACCCTAATGTTTAAAAGTGGAATTCCCTGCTCATATAGCACCCTTGGTACAGTACCACCTTTGGAGACAGGAAATGCTTCCGTGGGGTATTCGCAAAATGGCTGTTATGAATATTTCTTTAAAAATGTATTTTCCTTATCTAAATGCTCATTTTTTTATTTGAATGACATTATTGATGTATTTTGAACACTGGAAAGCATTGTCATATTTGAACTATTATTTTAGAGAAAAAAATTGATGCTTAGAAAATGAGGTAAGAATACATGATTTGGGAAGTCTACTTTCACACTGAACAGAAAAAAATCTCTTATATGATACATGACCCCTACTTTTCTCATCATATTTTGGTAGTGTCTTATATCGTAAGATAATATGCCAGCGACTTATCTATTTTTAGAAGCAATAATATACAAATCATGGAAAGGACACTACGACGACACAGACACAATTAATACATTGCACAATAATTTTCAAAATAACGACAATAAACATAATTTAAAAGAGACATAATGAGCTGTCCAAGAATTTAGTCATTGACCAACATGGCCCCGACAAAGAATTAACGCCAGCAGGACAATCAGCTCGCCAGATACGAGGATTATGTATCACGAAGACGGACGATACAGCGTAGTTAGTAATTGCCTCTTCAAGAAGGCTTGCCGCAATGGTTTATTCATTTAACGACGATGAAAAACACAACGATAGCTTTAAGGTTACCAATGACGACGGTAACCAAATGTGTCAAAGCACCTGCCTACGCGTGAATGTCTGACACACAATTCGCGCCATTATTTTATCAATAAGTGATTCTAAATTAGTCTTCTTCTGTTATCTCTCATCATCTCTTGTATCATGAGTATAGTTTTGTGTTAAGTAATCAGCTCTGTTAAAATCTGCCAATACGGTGTAATCATTTTCTCACGTTTTAGTGACAGTCAATTAGTAATTAAATGTTGTCCTACTTTCTCAGCCAATGAAATTTGATTCAGATATTTCATATATTACTAAGTTAAACGTTCCACTTTATATAGAATGTTATGACGTCAGTAGATCAGGTGTTGTTATAATAATAATTATATTAATAATAAAAATAATAATAATGATACCGTGGTGATGATAATAGTATTAATAATAATAATAATAATACCGTGATGATGATGATAATAGTAATAATAATAATGATAATGATATCGTAGTGATGATGATAATAGTATTATTAATAATAATAATAATACCGTGATGATGATGATAATAGTAATAATAATAATGATAATGATATCGTAGTGATGATGATAATAGTATTATTAATAATAATAATAATACCGTGATGATGATGATCACAGTAATAATAATAATGATAATGATATCGTGGTGATGATGATAATAGTATTATTAATAATAATAATAATAATACAGTGAATATGATGATGATAACAGTAATAATAATGATGATAATGATATCGTGGTGATGATGATAATAGTATTATTAATAATAATAATAATACCGTGATGATGATGATAATAGTAATAATAATAATGATAATGATATCGTGGTGATGATGATAATAGTATTATTAATAATAATAATAATACCGTGATGATGATGATAATAGTAATAATAATAATGATAATGATATCGTAGTGATGATGATAATAGTATTATTAATAATAATAATAATACCGTGATGATGATGATAATAGTAATAATAATAATGATAATGATATCGTGGTGATGATGATAATAGTATTATTAATAATAATAATAATACCGTGATGATGATGATAATAGTAATAATAATAATAATAATGATATCGTGGTGATGATGATAATAGTATTATTAATAATAATAATAATAATACAGTGAATATGATGATGATAACAGTAATAATAATAATGATAATGCTATCGTGGTGATGATGATAATAGTATTATTAATAATAATAATAATACCGTGATGATGATGATAATAGTAATAATAATAATGATAATGATATCGTGGTGATGATGATAATAGTATTATTAATAATAATAATAATGATAATAATAATAACAATATACTTAATTGTAGACGGTAACACATCATGACGTAATACTATTGAATTCAAGGTACACATCATATTTTCAATATGGCCTTCCGCATCAACATTTAAAACATTTCATTATAATATTAACAAATAAAAATAAACCAATGTAATGTGTTCAGTGTGTAATATGTTGCAGAAGTACATGGCTCTATAGTATTATGTAGAACAATGCAACATTAATCGTTACTTTAGACGGGTAAGTATTTCAATGGAATAAATTCGGCAAAACTGAGTATTCTCACGTATCCTGTTCTCACGTTTGGGTGATTGTCAATTATTCATCATTGCTATATCATTATTTTCCAAGTCCCTGTTTAGTCGTCCGTTCCACAGTGGTAATGTACTTAGACCATACTGTGGGACTTAAGCGAGAATTAGCGCACACGCGATGGCTATTTAAGAAGCGAGGATATACATAAAGTGATGCTTCGATCAAAGGTTAGGCTGACATGAAGACGAATTCAGTTTCTTAATGACCTTTCAATCACTAAAGGTGTCCAAACTCTGCAGGAACCAGTACAGTTAATGATGTATTTTCATTTCCGCTCATGGATACTCATTAACTATTTAAAATGTTCCTGTCTAGCTAAAACCATGATGTCAATGATACGTGCATTACCCATTCTTCACAATGGTCATTTCGAGGGATGAAAGCGAAAAGGGTCTAAGTGTTTCTTTATTTATATGCACTTAGACCTTTTTCGCATTCACTCCTCGATTTGGACCAGGTCCACAAATATCAACCCTGTCAATTGCATTTCTTATAAATACTTTAGTAAAGCTGGTGTGCTTATTCAAAATGTTCTTTATTCTTTTCAAATGAGTTTATATTAAATGAAAGATCATTTGAACCATGTTCACGAAGCCCCAATATCGGCCCTGTAAAATGCATTTCTTTTGAATACTTATTTTTTAGCAAAAGTGGTGTGTTTGTTTCAAATGTCCTTTATTATTTTCAAATATGTTTATTCTGTCTTAAATAGTATGTGTTTCTATCCATAGAATGACTCCAAAGAGGGTCAAATTTGGGAAAATGTTTAATTTTCCCCTTTTTGTCATATTTTTTTTTTATATTAAAGGCATTCTTGCCACACAAAGATATTTATTTTGATAATGGCCTGGTTCACTGTAATATGTGTAAATAGGTTTGTGGCAAGAGTGCATTGACCGTTAAAAATATATATTTACCTAAAATGGCTTAAAATGTAGAAAAAATACACTGTTAAGCTGTACATGTACATTTTGATGCTATTGTTTTAAGTGAAAATATTAAAATTAAAAAACAAAATAAATATTTAAAAAATGAAGTTTTGTTAAAAAACACATAAAAACCTTTTTTGCATAAAAATTAGGTTTAATTTTATTGATTTTTTTTAACCTTGTCCCGCGCATCATGATTCTGCAGTATTGACATACTTCTGAAATTGGTATAAATGAACTATATAGATTAACTGCATTTCATTTCCCAATGAAAAACATTAGCACCTCGGGACCTCGGGACCTCGGAGTAGGTACAAAGGACCGGTTTTCATTACATCAGTAGTACTAAGAAAACTGGAGCGCGTGACATCGAATCCTGAACCGGAAGGTCGTGGTCCGATCCTCCAGCGCGGCTGTGTCCTTAAACAAGACTCCTTTTCCGAATAATGATGTTTCCACTTACACTAAAGATTGTCGTAAATAAACTGACAATTTCTGTGTTGTATGCCCATATTTTAATGGACGTTTAAAATGATTGAATTTCCAGAAAATACATCATTTTTTTCTGTATGATTTGAGCCATTATTTGGATAAATATTAAAAATACTCGTTGGTTTACGTTTACGAAGATTTTTGTCGTACTTTTTTGTATCTGCTACCACGGTGTCCTCGAGACAATTTCGTAAAATGAATAAGTATCATATGTCTTTGGTAATATCTTAGTTATAAAAAAAACACAGCAAATATCACATCTAGATACCATGAAGTATTACGTTACTGAAGTAGAAAAGAAGTTTCATAAACCAAATATAGATATGGAATGTAGGCGCGGCATCGTGACAAATGTTCTGTTTAAACATAATTGTTCCGCTTTTGTTGACTATGATTGTTTTTTTTTATATATATAGACATAATCTGCTTTTAACCGCACGCCTACATTGTTACGGTTAGTGACATGCCGGTTAGACCCAGTCTGTAGAACGGAACTAGCACTCCCGATTAGATCCGTTACATAGTAATGCATTTAAGCACGTTGATTGGTCAGTTGCTTCAGGTAAAATTTATTCTGCAGAATGGACCCAGCTTTTCCGATTGGGTCCGTTAAATATCAATGTTGGAATATTCACATTTAAACAATTGGATTAGTAAGCGTTCCATTGCTATGAATTGTTTGACAGGTACAAACTTCTCTGCGTTTTCATTTGGGGTTACTATACCTGATTCGGGAGATATCAGGTTCTCTGATATACCAGGTAAAAGTTGAATGACGTCACAGTTGATTAAGCGTTTAATAGCTATTGATTGTGTGTGTGTAACAGACATGGAATTCCCTGTTTTTTTACTGGGTTTAATAAACCGTTATTCGGGAGATATAAGGTTTTGGGATATACAAGGTTATACCCCAAAACAAATGTTTAACAATATTTCTTGCTTGACACTCAAGGACTTAGTAGTTCGTTCTGCGACTCGTGTCAAGAGATAAGTGATACCGTGCACAAGCTGCTTGCCAATTAAATATGACATCGCCTAGCATACTGTCAGACAACGACATGATGTGACTAAAATAGAGTCCACCTGAGACTAAAGTACATATGCCATATTAAACCCAAAGTATCCAAAAATATAACTAGAACAACCTGTTTATATAAATATATTTGGTTTGACCTATAACCAACCACACGACATTGGAAAGTAAGTAATCTACACGATGCATGGTGTTTTCTCAAGGATTATATACATGTATTCGATAGCGTATTTGTAATAATAATAAGTAATTTGTGAATAATTTACAGGTTTTAATGGGATTTAATGTCATTTTCAATACATTTCAAGTTATATATGGCATATCCAGTTTTATTAGTAGAGGTAGACCTTAGACTGAGTCAGTCTGAGTGGTATTAACGTCCTTCCGTAAGTATCTGGCAAACTTTCTTACATAAAGTTTTTGGAGCGAGCGGGACTCGAACCTACAACCTTAGCGGTGAGAAGTAAGTGATCTTGAGACGGTGCTCTTCAGACACTCGGCCACGGAGGTCTCGCGAATAGTGTTAGAGACGATGCTTACATAGAATAATGAAAGCAATATAACACTTTATATTTGAAGACATTGAATTAAACACACGAATGAATGAATAATTACGAGAAATGATTTGTTTATATGATTATCAAGCGTAATATTTCATGACATCGAGAGTTAACTTTGTATCATGAAAGGTTAACCATTACACGAGCACAAAATCTCCGTAAGTAATTGACAACTTTCCCACTTTAATCACTGCGGCGGTGAAATAAATGAAACACAATATCGTATATTAATCAATGGAGAGTATTGGCAATATGTTAAAAAAACATAAACCTAAAATATACATTTTTAATAATCATCGTAAAACATAACTGTTCTTGCTCCATTTATTTTAAAAATTGTAGTTTTTTTAAGAAGTTCTTATTCATCAATGTAAGATATGTAGATACAACATTCAAGACACAATTACTACAAATTCACAACATGCTTATGACATTAGCCAGGCCCGAGTAGCTCAGTCGGTAACGCAACATTGTATCTCATTACCATTCGTCTCTCACTTTTGATTCAAGTGGGACAATTATCAGTTACTTGCGGAGATGGGGTGTGTTCGAGTACTGGTTAATCTTCCAGGATAAAAAAAACAGAGGTTAGGCTAACTGATCGTCTGTTAGCCCTCGATGGCTTAAAATGACGCTAAATATTCAATCAATCAATCAGTCTTATTGCATTAGTGTTACAGTCGTCTATCTCAGTCCTTTCCTATATATACACTATATACACTACTCAAAATGCTCTATAAACATTATTATAGTATTTCGATAGAGCATTTTGAGAAGTGTATATAGTGTATATAATTATATTAGATATTGACATATATATATATGATCTTGTTTGTTGACTGAATGCTTATATTATATCATTATTAAATGCTAGGTTTATATTATATTATATATTATATTTTACTATTATATTATACTATATTATATTATATTATGTTATGTTATGTTATGCTATGCTATGCTATGCTATGCTGTGCTGTGCTGTGCTGTGCTGTGCTGTGCTGTGCTGTGCTGTGCTATGCTAAGCTACGCTACGCTATGCTATGGGACTATATTTCTAATACAGTACTGCACGACGCCGTCTGAACTGCTCTGTTTGGCGGTATAAATAACGCACTACAGTCAGTTATAGTCTGCCATAACGTCATTGTTAATTACGCGAATGGTAATGGAAAATTGGATCCAATTTAAAACCGCCGTTGAAATTTAAATAAACATGTTGAATTCACGTGATCATGTGCTTTCATGTTAAGAAAATGAGTGAGTATTTAAACACGAAGACATTCGTCTGTCATAAATATTCATTAATTTCACTAATTACGCACTGGGGCGCGCAAGAAAATCGCAAAAACTGATTATGAAATTGTTTTTAACGTTTACTCGAAAATGATATTGTATAACCGAAAATTAAATTGATTGGTGTTTTATTTTGGAATGTAATTGAAACGAAAAAGTCGAATGATCATGCGATTTTCTTGAACGTCTCGCACACCATATATAGAAATGCACTACTGGAGCACCGAATAAAAGTGCTCGTTTCCATATATGTTACATAGTCCTCTGTTCGTTCAACTATATAGAAAAGGTGGTTGATAACTTTTTCGCAATTGCGATTGTTTTATGATAGTTTCAAATTAACTGGGCTACCCTCTTTAAATAAAGACTAAATAAAAAAAATGAGTTTTACATTATTGCCTATTTGTTGACGTGTATCACTCGGTTAATAAATGACAAAGTATTAATATTACGACCGGTACATCATATTTCTACGGTGTCCCGTTGGGGCCATTGCGGCATATTTATTCATATAAATAAAGTCGAAACTTCGATGGTGAAAAGTCGAAACAACGAAACAATGATGGTGAAAATCAAAACTACGATGGTGAAAAGTTTCGACTTTTCACCATCGTAGTTCCGATTTATTACTATCGTAATTTCATTGTTTCGACTGTTCATCATCGTAGCTTCGTTGTTTCGATCTTTCGACTTGACTTAATTTATAAAATATAGGCCACCTTAAACTTCAAATAACCCAACTTAAACTTCAAATAGTCCACCTTAAACTTCAAATAGCCCAACTTAACTTCAAATAGCCCACATAAAACTTCAAATAGTCCTCCTTAAATTTCAAATAGCCTACCTTAAACTTCAAATAGTCCAAATTAAACTTCAAATAGCCCAACTTAAAACTTCAAATAGTTCTCCTTAAACTTCAAATAGTCCACCTTAAACTTCAAATAGCCTACCTTAAACTTCAAATAGTCCACCTGAAACTTCAAATAGTCCAAATTAAACTTCAAATAGCCCAACTTAACTTCAAATAGCCCACATAAAACTTCAAATAGTTCTCCTTAGACTTCAAAGAGCCTACCTTTAACTTCAAATAGTCCACCTTAAACTTCAAATAGTCCAAATTAAACTTCAAATAGCCCAACTTAACTTCAAATAGTCCACATAAAACTTCAAATAGTTCTCCTTAAACTTCAAATAGTCTACCTTAAACTTCAAATAGTCCACCTTAAACTTCAAATAGTCCAAATTAAACTTCAAATAGCCCAACTTAACTTCAAATAGCCCACATAAAACTTCAAATAGTTCTCCTTAAACTTCAAAGAGCCTACCTTAAACTTCAAATAGTCCACCTTAAACTTCAAATAGTCCAAATTAAACTTCAAATAGCCCAAATTAACTTCAAATAGCCCACATAAAATTTCAAATAGTCCACCTTAAACTTCAAATAGTCTTCCTTTTACTTCAAATAGTCCACCTTAAACTTCAAATAGCACACCTTAAACTTCAAAAACCCACCTTAAACTTTACATAGCCCAACTTAACTTCAAATAGTCCACCTTAAACTTCAAATAGTCAAAATTTAACTTCAAATAGTCCTCCTTAAACTTCAAATAGTCCAAATTTAACTTCAAATAGTCCTCCTTTAACTTCAAATAGTCCCCCGTAAACTTCAAATAGCACACCTTAAATTTCAAATAGCCCACCTTAAACTTTAAATAGCTCAACTTAATTTCAAATAGCCCACCTTAAACTTTAAATAGCCCAACTTAATTTCAAATAGCCCACCTTAAACTTTACATAGCCCAACTTAACTTCAAAAAGCCAACCTTAAACTTTACATAGCCCAATTTAACTTCAAATAGTCCTCCTTAAACTTCAAATAACCAAACTTAACTTCAAAAAGGCCACCTTAAACTGCAAACAACACACCTTAAGCTTCAAATAGCCTTCCGTAGACTTCAAATAGCCAAACTTTACTTCAAATAGCCCACCTTTAATTTCAAATCTTCCTCCTTAAACTTGAAATAGCCCTACTTAACTTTAAATAGCCCCGCGTAAACTTCAAATAACCCAACTTAACTTCAAATAGCCTCGCGTAAACTTCAAAATAGCCCAACTTAACTTCAAATAGCCCACCTTAAACTTTACATAGCCCAACTTAAAATGGACAATACTACCAAACCCTACACAGTGCAATATAGCTTCGATATGGCGTTCTGTCAGATTACTGCACAACATGGAGATGATAAACCAAATCTGAGCACGGAGCAATATTTACAATCTTTTATCATGCTCGAGTCTAATATAAAGTTTTGAAGTAACATTGTTTATCATTATGTATGCATATCACGATTACTCCAGTCATATTGAAGGATTTGTTGTGATTGAAGTAGCCATATAACAAGACGTAATACGTCAGTTACTCGTATTTTACGTTTCAATTTAGAAATTCAGGAAGGATTTGAATGATTGCTATTATTACCGTTACATGGTATATACGAGCATTTGTAACATGGTAATCTGGTGGCACTCCAACGTTATGATGTGTCGGTGATAAAAAGATGGAGGTAGACTCGTGTGGTTTAAAAAAGGTGCCTTAGTGACGATTTTGCTACTTACACGGCGAGTATCCCTATATTCACTTATAATGTAGGTATTGTGTTTATTATTAGTAAGATTTGTATGTTGATTGTTTTCGTGGACGTGGTTGGGTTTTACCTTAAGTTCTTCTACTTTTCTATTGAGTAGGAGCCGAGCCCGATTAGCTCAGTCGTTAGCACGTCTGACTATCAATCCAGGGGCCGTGAGTTCGAAACCCCGCCCGGCCACAATCTCCGTGATAGTTAATATACGACATTGGGTCTCATTATCATTTGTCTCTCATCGCTGATTCACGTAGGAACGTTTATCAATTACTGTGCTCGACTTGTTCTCCAGGATCCCAGGAAACAGTGGTTAGGTTAACTGATCGTCGGTGGTATAAAACTGATGCTAAATATTCAATCAATCAATCGATCAACGATTGAGTATGTAGAGTTATAATGCTTAAGTCCTATAATTTCTCTTCAAAGAAAACATTAAAAACAGTTCTTATTGAATCTGATTGAATCTGATTGTATGCCGTGTTTGCTTGTCACAAAAATAGTTGCTTAGGTATTATTTGGAGTTAATTAACTTAAAGTATTATTTCACCATTAAATTAAACATTCCTTTAGCCATTTTTAATGGGGCTTAACGTCATGTTAACATATTTCATGTTATATATGACATATTCAGTTAAACTGGTGGAGGAAGACCTCAGACTGATTCAGACTGAGTAGAACCACCGCCATTCCTGTAACTGGCAAAATTCCCCACTTAAAGTTTTAGGAGCAAGCGAATTATGAATTTGCCATTTTTTAAACCATCATATAATATCACAAAAAATTAAAATCAACAGATACACACTATTATCACATTGACTTACATTTCAACAAGACAATATAGTAATAAACAAATAATAGCATCATAACACCGACAAAGATATCGTGAATGTAAGGAAATCGCAACATTCATGACAGTCAGAGACATTTCGGAGTCGAGGGAGATGTTAAAATGAGATTGTTAAACGTGCTTGAGCTTTAACGCCGTGTATATTTGACAGATCAATACCATGGGCACTTTCGGCGACAGTCTAAACTTACATTACATGAGTGTTATGATAAAAGTTCACACACATTAGTGTTGTGAAGTACAGGATACTGGAATAACATTTCGTTACTTGAATTGCATTAGGTCTCACTACACAGTTGAATTTTGTTTTTTGTTCTTTATAAAATAAGGTCTAGGATTTCTATGGTTGTAAAAATTCCACATAGACTTTGTTTTATAGCAGGAATGTATACCCTCATAAAAATTGCACAATTACTGGTAGGTTCACCAGCTTGTTTTCTTTTAAAGAGTATGCAGTGACATTCTGAACTTTTTTGAAAAAAAGAAGTTCTCAAATGCTCATAAATACATGCATATGTTGAAATCCTATATACGTCACTTTTTAACACCAGTGATGTCATATTGCAGTATATACTATACTAACTTTTGTTCTACTCATCTGCAGCAAGAAAACACGACCACTAGTAAACACTTTGAAAGTATTTCAAAACCAAATTACATAGGCCTTTTTTTTAAGCGTAAGAATCGTGTTACCGTGGGGGAAAAGGGGTGCAACTGTGTAAAGAGACGTTAAGTGGAAAATGTATGTTCAAAAAAAGTACAGGTCATGATGGCATGACATCTATAGGACCTTATTATTCCCAGATCATATTCCTCACAGGTCTGGGAAAAATAGGATCCTATTCCTCACAGTTTCAAACTGTGACATATATGATTGACCAAAATGGTAGTAAACAAGAGAATCATATTCTTCACAGATTTTGTCGATGACATTGCTGTTTGTAAATTTAATAATAAAAATATAATAATAAAAGGAACTAAACACTTATAACAATAATAGTATGATACAAGTAATAATATGTTATAACAACAACAACAACAACAATGTTTATAAGAAGGGGTAGTAGTAGTATACAGAGGAGGATCGTCAGTAGTTGGTAGTGGTTGTGATGGCGGCGGCGGTAATTGCAGCAGCAGCAGCAGCAGCAGCAGCAGCAGCAGCAGTAGTAGCATACGTAATAGTAGTAGTCGTATATTGAACTGATTCGAGAAAAAAGTTTGCGGGTGCATATTGCAGGGACATTATAACTGCCCGGCTTAACTGACGTTAAAGACATATTTTATCAATCGGACAGGCTTTGGTATACCGGCTGACCGACCGACGGGACGACCACCAACCGACCGACTGACATGTACACAATAAAATAAAACTGTATGCACTTCTTTGAAAATGCATAATTAATGTAATGAGTTATTTATTCTAACGAAAGCCTTATACTAGTTGTACGTTATATTTGGGCCAGCTAAGAAGTTTATATTATATGTTCCCCAACGCCAAACACCTACAATAACCACTACTACGCCAATTAAAATAACAACAACAACACCAACAAATCTTTAAAATTTTGTCTTTATCTATCTTGTTCGGATTGTGACCCCGGGGGTTGAACTGTTACACTAACGTTAAAGCTCGACCATATCAGGCAGGCTCAGAACAGAACTATCTTTAAACCAAAGCTCTGCTTGCATTGTGGTATTCACTGTTGGCAAAAAATGTACCCGTTGAAAGTGTTGGAAATACATTTTCCAGTACATATTTTTATGAATATAAATTGCTTAGTAAGAAGCTCTCACATTTTAAGTATGCCATACTTAGTTTGTGCAATTTACTTATAATTTCAGAGATGTTATAATGTATGAATCTCGGTCAATGACGATATCTTTTACGTACAACGAACGTAGTCTGCTCTTTTACAACATACCAACATTATTATGATTAATTAAACACCACACATTGAGCATTTCGTGCTCAGGTGAGCGGAACACATTTAAGCGATCAAACACCACAGCAACACCAACACTTAACACTATAACGCCTACAAGTACCTCCAATTATTGCGGAAGTGTTGCACCCAACAACAGCACGTATATCTCCAACAAAAACAACAACAATCATTTGTACATTTACCGAACACCTACAATTACCACTACTACGCCAATGAAACAAACAACAACAACACATATTCTTAAAACTATACCTAATATAAAACCAATAAAACATTTTCTTACAACAACAACATCACCAATTCTTGAATCTAAATGTTTTCTTTATTTATCTTGGTGGGATAATGACACTGAGGGTGGATTGTTACACTATCTTTTGTTCTCGACCATATCAGGAAAGCTCCGAATAGAACTATATTTAAACCAAAGCTCTGTTGGCACTGCAATTATTACTGCTTGCACGAAATTAAAACGTTGGAAATACTTTTTCCATAACATCTGTCTATGAAAACCAGTGACTTATTGAGAAGCTCTCCCATTTCAAATAGTATTCTATACTAAGAATGTTCAGTTTTGCAAACAACATGTACAGTCATAAATCCCTACATATAATTTCAGATATGTATGAGTCTCGGTCAATGAAGATATTTCTTATTAACGTACAAAGTACATAGTCTGCTCTTTTATAACATACCAACAGTATTATGATTAATTAATAATTACAGTAGAAAAATATATAAATAGTAAATACGATTGTAGAGTGGTTGACAATACGTTGCGGGGATGGACGGATTTCACACATTCCCGCGTCTGTTTTTAAAAACACATAAGTAACCCGTATACATCATCGGAAAGTCTTGATTTAGTTCAGGAACCAGTCTATCTTTGCAAATCCTATTCATGATTACTTATTTCCAGCATTTCTTTTAAGCACAGGGCGTCTGAATTTCCCACTCAATGATCAAAGGGATCGGACCTAATTTGAACAGTGTCGGTAAAAGATCACTACATATACTGTATTGCTACATACCACATATCAAAGGTACGGGCATTGCAGTTTTAGACAAGACGATTTTCATATACAAGTATAAATGAAACGTTTGACCTCTGGGGCGGTGCCAGATTTGAAGATCGTTGTCAAGGATCACAAAGACAAGACGATATGTTTAAAAAATATTTACGACGAACATACATCGGATATATGTTGATCACAATATTTCACATTTGGCATTTCGTACTCAGCTGAGCGGAAACAATTAAGCGATCAAACACCACAACAACAACGCCAACAACTACCACTATTACGCCTACGAGTACCATTACAAACAAGTGCCACCTCCAATTATTGCGGAAGTACTGCGCCCAACAACGGCACGTATATCTCCAACAATAAAACAAACAACAACAATAATTATTTCATTTAACACATCTTAACTTTATCTATACCGTAACAGGCGCTCATATGTAGAGGTCCCGGGTTCTATCCTCGGTAGGTGAACGTTCTCATAGAACTTTTCTCATGAGCACTCAGAAATGATGAGTTTGACCCAGGAAGCGGACTCGAGAGTGATTAAAGAAACTGCCAGCTTTCTATTTCAATGGAGCTTACATGAAATGGTATAGGCTATATACGAATACAACGACTGCTATAATAACAACAAAAAAAAGCCAACAACTACCTTGTCTGCGCCTACATCAACCACCATTTATCGATAGCAAGCAAAACAATGCCTATACAATTCACAACAACAACCATACTGCCATATACCACTACTTTTACACTTACTATTACGCTGCCAACAAGAATGATTACTATTTCCACTTTAACAGCATCAGTCAAGTCGAGAACTAACAGCAGCACCAGCAAAAAAAAACAACAACAACAACAACAACAACATAATCGATGATTCTTTATAACTTTAATATAAATGCATACATGTATAGCAACAAAATATGTCTGCAACACCGACAATAGCAATCTGTGACAAATGTGACTCAGTTTTAAAAAGGCAATTTGTTGTTAAAAAATCATGCAATTTTTGAACTGTAAAGAATGTGATTCCATGGTACATACAAAACCGACTTCGATCATAAATTTCCCAGGACCTGTGACATATATGCTCGAAATGTGTGACAAATGAGATCTTATTTTTCCCAGCTGTGAGGAATAGGATCCTATTTTTCCCAGGTGGGAAGAATATGACCTGGGAAAAATAAGGTCCTACAACATCCAATATTATTGGCGCAGAATATTTTATTGAAGTTGCCCAAATAAATATTCGAATCTTCGTTCGGCCAGTTTCCGTAATGAAAAGTATACGGCGTTGCATCATTCTCATTGTCATTCGTCTCTTATCACTGATTCAAGTGGTAAAAATATCAGTAGCTTGCGGAGATGGATTATAGGATGGAGTGGTTAGGTTAACTCATCGTCTGTTAACCATCGATGACATAAAAATGACGCTAAATATTCAAATATACTTCAACATTGGCGTGTGTCTCTTTTATGTATGATTTGAACGTTTTTAGAGGCAGTGTATTTGCTTTTTTATTCGTTGAGGTTTTAATAAACATACATCAAAAGAGGGATTGATTTTGAGTGACAGGTCTGGAAGACTTAAAGGAAATGGATGGTATTGATGTCATTTGATAGTGTGACTTGTTTCATTCTATATGCTGACAAACGTACACTTTTGCATCGATCGTATTACGCTTCATTCATATTTGAATTAGGCCTACGTGTGAAAGTGAAAATAGAATATATATATATATATATATTACATCAGTTGATTGTGTTTAATATACATATGAACAACCATAGACTATTACAGCAGAACTTCGTTGGCTCAAAGACGGATGGCCGGAATACCATATCCCGAACCACTTATCTGGTACCGGCCGAGTTCTTATTTCGATGTTTAAATATGCATATTATGGTATGATGTTAAACAATACTTGGTTCGAACAACCCTTAAGTCGAACTATTTTGTCCAGCTCCGTCGGGTTCGAGCCAGCGAAGTTCTACTGAATATGTCGAACATGATACATACACTCAACAGATAAGGTCACCGAGACTTGATAAACATAATTCACATATATATTACAGTAGAACTTCGTTGGCTCGAACACGGATGGCTCATACACCACATATAGCTCGAACTTATCTTGGTCCAGGCCGAATTCCTATTTCGATGTTTATGCATGTACATATATGGTATGATGAACCATACTTGGCTCGAACAACCCTTAACTCGAACTAGTTTGTCCAGTCCCGTCTGGTTCGAGCCATCGAAGCTCAACTGTAATTATAATAAAGATGAAAGCAGGATGGCAACCGGTAAATGGGCCAACCACCAAATGTGATGTACGTTATATAGAATTAAAGGAATTTAAGAGGCTCTCCCAGGGTGTAAGTATAAATGTGTGTGTTGAGGGGACGGGGGTTGGGGTCATTGGATCTCTTAATTTAATGGCTATCGTTCCCCAGATCCCCAAAAGTATTTGCCATAGTTCCTTAAAAGTATCTCCCCCTTTTTCCCCCAGATCTCTAAAATCAGGCCTTTGATCCCTCAATTCCTGAACGTAATTGCCAGTGTTCCCCCATATCTCTAAAAATAACTGGTCACGTTCCCAACATCTCCAAAATCTCTAGGAGGGTTTCATTTAATACAGCACGCAATCATTATTACTAAACAAAATAATGCATATCTGGAGCATTATAGCTTTAGTTTATACTAATGTGTTTTAACTCGATTGCGATGAAAGCTCAGAGCTTATAGGAATCGCTATCGAGTCCGCTTCCTGGGTAGAACCAGTACTGAGCGTGTTGTATGAGAGACATCGGGTCGAGCTGGGAATCGAATCCGCAACCTCTGGCGTGAGCAGCCAACACTTTATCCAATACGCTACCACCCCCACATAGCTTTGATGTTTTGAAACATATTTTAAGTAATATTAATCTGTAGAACGAACCCAGCTCTCCCGATTGCGTTCTTTAATATCAATTTAGGGGAAGCCACCCTTGCGCACCTTGATTTGTCAGTTGCTTCAACGGACAGTTTGATAACGTCGCAGTTTAGTCAGCGTTCAATTGCTATGAATTGTTTGACAGGCATAGAATTCCCTGTTTTTTTCATTTGTGGTTAATAGACCTGATTCGGGAGATATCAGGTTCTGGAATAAACTGAAGTAATATTCACGTTGATACTGAACAGCTGATAATTTAACATATTCCAAGTCAAACACGTATTTTGTTATAAAATACACACCGATCTAAAATAGTATACGTGTTCGCTTTTTTTTTACTTTTAACTAAAATTGCAAATTACCTCGGTACCGCAGACAAGTGTGAACATCGACTATATAAACTTTACACTGTGCTGTTTTTATTCTTTTACTGACACCAGTAAACTTAAACCTCCAAACCAAATTTTATGATGGCAATCCCACTTCTGACAACCATTTGTAATAAGCCTGAACTTTCAAACCAATGTTTGGATGTTTATCCTACTTTTGACACCAACTTATAATAAACCTGAACTTCCAAACCAAATGTTTGGATGTTTATCCTACTTTTGACACCAACTTATAATAAACCTGAACTTCCAAACCAAATGTTTTGATGTTTATCCTACTTTTGACACCAACTTATAATAAACCTGAACGTTTATCCTATTTTTGACACCAACTTATAATAAACCCGAACGTTGTTCCTAATTTTGACACCAATTTATAATAAACCCGAACGTTGTTCCTACTTTTGACATCAATTTATAATAAATCTGAACTACCAAACAGAACATTTTGACGCTAAACCCACTTCTGATACAAATTTGTAATAAACCTAAAACTTCCAAAACCAAATGTAAAAAAAATTGTCAAAATTAAGAACAGTTATGCTCTTTAAAGTAAAAAAAAAGTAAAAATAAAAATGCTCGTCAAAATCAAGTAATGTTAAGAACTAAGTTTCCCGTGTCGCAATTCATTTTCTCGTAAAATTTGCGTCCTAGTTTCACCATGATGTAATAGCAAACTCTTAGACCTACAAGGCGGCGACTGTTGGCTATATTGATCTCCGTATTAAACCCCAGTCACAGAAATTAAGGGGAGCTATTAGAAATGATATAGCTATCAGATGCAATATTTTGTTATGAGAGTGCAGCATTACAGGTCGGTTTCCCTGACATAAAGACATGCTATTTTCTTGAATATAATACTATTTTGTCTATTAGTTCAAATTGGTTTTGAAAAAAATTTAAGCCATATTATTTGTTCTTTATCTGCTTGTAACATATTGCTTTCAACTTTGGCGAGTCCGATTAGCTCAGTCGGTTACGCGTCTGACTATCATTCCAGGGATCGTGAATTTAAATACCAGCCCGGCAACAATTTCCGTGAATATTGATATACGACATGGTGTCTCTTTATCATTCGTCTCTCACCGCTGATTTATGTGGGAGAGTTATCAGTTACTTGCGGATATTGGATGTGTTCGAGTACTGGTTAACCTTTCAGGATACCAAAAACAGTGGTTAGGTTAACTGAGTGTCTGTTAGCCGTCGATGGCATAACAATGACGCTAAATATTCAATCAAGATTCAATCAAGATTTAAACTTATTTATTTTACATCGATTGTGAAACAACTTCTAACAACTTAAGACTAATAATTCTCTCTCCAATACTACCATGTGCGGAGAAGTAACTTGCTCAAGAGCACCTCACACAGCTGTGGCGGAAGACCGAACCAACGACCCTCCGATCCAGGGTCCGATGTTCTGTCAGCGAACCTCGCACTCCATATAACATACCTTAGTTACATTTACTTTAAACAAATATTAGACGATTGTTTATTTCATAAATATTACAAAATTGTTTACTTCAAATATACTTAAAAATAGTTTTAGTTTTCAATACACATCAGATTATTTGATTATTTTTAAATATTGCGAACATGAAAATGCTTTCAAATGTTTCAAATAGATCGACACCATCATCATAAAAATAGAAAATATAATTTTAGATAAACAGAGCTAAGCAATATTATCCGCTAACACCATGCGCCAGTCTCATGAACTCACTTTCTGCTTTCCTATAAATTCATTGAGTTTTATTAATTTAAGGTTCGATGCTAAAACGAATTCTCTAAAGAAAATTATTTTTTGCGATAAGATTATTATATGTTTCAAATTTTGATAGTGTTGATAGTGATTTCAATGATTTTCATGACACAAGCATATTTTATAAAATATCTGCACTAAATGTATTTGGTCTATCCAGTGTTGACTGGTGCTATTACATGTAGGCAAATTATTAAATTCTAAGTTTTGGAGACAAAACACAATCGCTGCTACGTGACAAACACAAACTATGCGTAAAATAATCAAAATATGGAATTTTACAAACGTACAAGATAATGTATAAAATATGATAAAAAAACAAGTAACCAGTCAGAGAAGTAGTGTTCAAAGAACCATGCTACCAAAGCAATATGCATCTAATTAATGAAAGTAAGAATTATAATATGTACTTATACCAAGTAACAATATGAACCACTAGGAGCTCACACATGGGGTCATATTCACCAACTCTTCTTGAAAATGTTCTTGGACTTCAGCTTGAAAATACAAATTTCAACCTTAGATATCTAGTTTACCATGACCGATAGAATAATTGTAAGATTTTTTTTTAATTTATATCAGGTATCTCGACATGTTTGCAAAATCTTGTAAAAAAATGATCTCTAAATACGTTTTTCAAAATTCATTCTTGAGTTCAAGTCTAAGAATATTCTTAAAAATTGTTGGTGAATACGACCCCTGGTCTTAAGGTGC
>CM055907.1:11564132-11641000 GCA_029582155.1 Panopea generosa | reverse complement strand
TTTCTCAATGACACCAAACACAAAATTTTACCACACTTCAAATTTCCACTCCAGGCGTGACGTTGTCCGCTTTTTTTCGCACTTGTTATTTCGAAAGTGCGCGCAACATTCAAATGTTTATTGATAACGTCAAAATTTTAAACGACATTCGCACATGATCTAAAATTACGTTTATTGTTATTTTATAACATTTTGCGCGATATGGAGGTAAATTTTTCCTTTCAAAGGCACTGTTGTATTTTTAAATGACGTCTCATGTCAAGGGCCCGTACTTCTAAACTCTCATTACTATGGCGACTTTTTGCATGAACTTAATGATGACTGAAAGTTGATTTGATGTTTTTATGACAATAGCAGATGTGTCGATCTATCCATTGTTACCATTGGTTTCCAAGTAACGCCCTCAATACAAAAATGACGTGGTCGTCCTGTTACTTTTGGGACATAGCTCATATATATGTATTTATCATTAAACTATAGCAGCAATTATCATTTCATTTCTCATATGGTCAAACGAGAATGAAATCAACCAAAACCAGGCGATTATCGCTTTTACAGACAAGTATACCCGAATAATTGTTGTTTATTGCTTATATTGTTTAGCATGTCAAGCAATACTTGGTAATAGAAAGTCTCAATAAAAATACCGCTGCGAGCAGGGTTCGAATCTGCGCGGGAATATCCCATTAGATTTCAAGTCCAACGTCTTTACCACTCGGCCATCACATCATTGATGTATTGAAGTTAAACAATCGTACATGTTTGAATATATATTTTGAGTAACAAAAGAGACGACCCCGGTATATAATAGATCTATGGTGAACAGCTGGATCAGGTGTTTGAATGTTGCCATTAATATATGCCAATGACATATATAATAACTGAACTAGATGATTTAGTAAAAGATCAGCTAGGATAGATATTCTTTTCTTAATCTGTTCTACCCATCATCACATCATAACACGAGTGCAAATTAAAGAATCTCGGCCAGACTAATGTTGCAGTAGACAAATACTGCAGAATACGCATGCGTGATCACGTTGATTATGTTGTAAAGCACAGAACTATCCGGGGAAAAGTGATGCCAAACGTAGATGTACTCGAAGACTTTGTAGAAGACAATGACCACCAATGTCACCAAAGTGTTTTAAGCCGGTGTCGTATTTGTAAATGAGATGGAATCACGAAATTAAAATTTGAAATACATTACATAAATTTTTCGGTAGCTCTATTGAAAAAAATGAGTTAAAAGTAATTCAGAGAATCCGTTGATGCAAAACATCCATGTTGGTTTAAGCAATACACACACGCAGTAACTGTCTCATTGATAAGAGGTTAGATGGTCTGAGTATGTACAGTAACTTTTACAGCAAAAGAGCGAGGTAGGATCACCAATGAACCAAATTAGACCGACTCGTAGCGGCGGTATATACCACTCTCAAGCGGCGATATAGACACACTCTAGCGGCAGTATAGGCCACCCCCTAGCTGCGGCGGCATAGACCATGCCTTAGCGGTGGTATAAACCACCCTCTAGTGGCTGATTTGACACTGATCGTTAGAATGAAGATCTCCCTGCTGTCACTGAGTTTTTTTATACTTATATTGTTGTATAAACGCATTGTGTGTGCTTGTGTAGAATGTGCTAGTGCATTGTCCTTTCGATGCCGGAAACATCAGCTGGGCATAAATGTCCTCTTTCTTTGATCAGTCACTTACATGAACTGAACGTACAAATAAACTCGTCTATATTAATGAGTAGTATTCATCAATGAGTTAGTTTTGATTTCCTATTTTTCTTTTTTAATCTCACTTACTTGAACTGAATTTACATGTTTACAGATCACCTAGTCTATATCAATGAATAGTCTACATCAATGAGTTAGTTTAGCGTTTTTAATCTCTTTTTTGTTCTATGAAAAAAAAATGTGAAAAATATAGAAATGTATTAAACAAAAACTACGTTGGAAAGACTAGAAACAGTTCCAACTCTCCCCGCAAGGGGTCGCTACACAGCAGTTACTTCGAACACCTAATGTTTAGTTACTTCAAAGGAAGTTGAATTATGGTACATGCTTTGAAATTAGGGAAACATACTTAAATCGAGATATGGCAGACAATGGGATAAAATAATATTTGAACAAAACAAATATACTTTTTCTACAACTGAATTATGGAATATTGAAAGGAAAGTATCTAAACGTATATATATATATAACATCGACTGTGAAACAAATACGTAGAACTAAGGAAAATCACGTTTGAAAACTTCCTTGAAAGAACCAACACTAATCACATGTATCCAGTCTGCCCCAACCCCTAAATGTTGGTAGAAGACAAGGAAGACACAATGTAATTAGCGCCGTTGGATGGCTTTAATATCCGTTTATTCACATTTAAATCTCAAATAATTTCTAAAATCAGTCTGGGATCGTATTCACCAACGATTCATCCGGAAAATATTCTAAGACTTCAGATTTCAACTTGAAAATCCAAATTTCATCGTCAGATATTTATTTCACCAATACGATAGAATTTTTGTGGGTGTTTATTTGACAATATATTAGGTGTCCCCACTTGCATGCAAATTTTGGTCTAAAACAAGTGTTTTCTTAATGTGTTTTTCAAATTCATTATTAAGTTCAAACAAATCCAATTTAATCAAAACAATCTGCAATACAAACAATACATTCAATCAAAAACAATACAAACATGGAGACTTTTACATCATTCATAAAGAAATAAATATTGTGTTTCAAGGAATTTAATATATAATAAATATGAAAATACAAGTATATCCTGGCAAATATGGTAAATATTTTACAAATAAAAATGACGTGTTTAACTTTCCAAAATGGCCAACTAGTGCGTCGTGCAGTAATGTTTCGCTTGGGTTATAATTAATAAAATGTTAATGGGAGGTAACTTATACTCGATCTATTAAACTACACTGATTAACAAACTAATTACGTTTAATATAATACAGGACTTTTTGGGTGGTTTATTTTAAAGGACAAGAACACATTTAATCTATCATATGACAAATGTGTGGATAAAGTATATTTCTCAAGGATACCACTCATACCCATTGGCGGAGGACGCAACCCACGACCTCGAACCCCGACATTTAAACGTGTAATAATAGTATGACGAGGAGCTGCCATAAACTGAACATTTTGTTTTGAACAGGTGAACAGGATGTTGGTTATAAAACAATTAATTTTACTGAAACATTTTTGGGACCCATTGGACTGCTAAATTATGTGGTATGTATCAAAAAGGATATGTGAAATGAGCAATGTTACCCTTTATATATATATGTGTGTGTGTGTGTGTGTGTGTGTGTGTGTGTGTGTGTGTGTAACAATGTATTTATAAGTAAACCATAGCATCAATTATATTTTAGTTTCTCATTTGGCCAAAAATTAATGAAAACAACCAATACCAGGAGATAATGACATTTATTGAACATTACAGACCAGTAAATGTTATGCTGCCTATCGCTTATATAGTTTTGCATGTCAAGCAATACCTGTTAATGGAAAATCTCAATAAAAAATATCGATACGAACCTGCACGGGAATATGCCATTGGATTTCAAGTCCAACGCCTTAACTATTCGCCCATCACAGCAAAGTGTTAGGAGTACGTACTTTATATATTTTACATAGTCTATTTTGAGTTCGGGCTAGAGTGCCTTCGTAAAAAATGAGTTTGTTTGTTGACATCATGATGTGGAATGAGATGGAGGGATACCATGATTATATTCGTTTTTACATGTAAATATAAAAGTAAGAAAACAAGTCGCTGCGAGCAGGATTCGAACCTGCGCGGGCATAGCCCATTTGATTTCGAGTCAAACGCCTTAACCACTCGGCCATCACAGCATTGATGTACGTGAGAGATATATTCGTACAGGTTTGAATATATATTTTGAGTAACAAAAGAGACAACACCGGTAAACAATGGACCTATTATCAACAGCTGGTGCTTTAACGTTGCCATTAACAACAATATGGATAGGTTTGAACATTGTATCTTAATATATTACCATCTGTGAAAGTCATTATATACTTATTTGTTTAAAAATAAACATTAAAAGCTGAATTGATAGATTCGGGTTTGACGTCGTATCAATAAAGTCAAGTGATTCTAACGGCAGAGACTAACTACGCCAGTCTCTCTTTTTTATTATTGCACAAATACAGCAAATTAACAAGCAAAAAATGACATCAGCAAATTAATGCGGAGTGAGCTTGATAACTTCAGAACTGCAGGCGTATCAGAATAAACATTTTAGGTCATATTTGGGCTACAGTGGTCCAAATTTAACAATCACTCTTGTACATATTAAAGACGGTAAATCCGAATACATTACATAATGTTTATGAGTGATTCAATTAAAAATTAACTATATTATATGAAAGTTAAACTATAGTTTTTATTTTCACTATCCAATAGGCACACAGGTCAATATTGTACTAAAAAAAAACATATGATAAATAGTGGTTTAGTAATGATATTTAACAGTAAAATTATTAGTTTTATATTAAAAATCGTATCAATATATTTATATTAAAGATATTAAAGCAAAGGTAAAAGTAAAGGTGAAATGAGAACTTGGTACACTGTTTTGCATAGGCAAAACATTATAATATTCAAAAGTCATATCAGAAAACTAATACAATCAAATGAAACATAATACAACCTGATCTTACCTAGTTATACTATGAAACAGAATAAAAATAAAAACAAAACAAAAACAAGATGTGTATCAGACATATATGGTTATGTTTCTAATATCAAAAACTTTTAATATAAAAGTATTTAGTTTTTTTATTGTTCTGTCATTTTCTGAATTTAATAAATTGATACACTTAGGCATGTTCGATCTTTTCCAATAATAATTGATAAACTATGTTTTTCGTAAATCGGAATATAGCACATATCCAATAATAATATGGTGTTCATCCTCTAATTGATTACATATTTCCGTTCGTCACATGTTGTTCTAATTTGACGTGGCCAATGACCAGCCTCCACTTCTAACTGATGCGACGAGACACGTTATTTAGCAAAAGCCTTAATGAACTTATCAAGTTTGATTCAATTTAAATAAGGCTGAAATCTAAAATCAATTATATGATTGTAAAAAACTGTGCCAAATTTGGATAAATTGATCACTTATTCGTTATTTTATGGTTTGAATAAATTGTTGAGATGATCCGGCACATTGTAGCCACACATCATTAAAACCTTAATTTGATAAAAAAAAGAAATTCAACAAAGAAACCCAAGAATTCTATTCGGATATATCTCTATGTCAGTTAAAAGCATATTATTTTTTTATGTATTTTGAATCGTTTGCAATCAGTATTTTAACCAATATTCAATAATGTTGACATACCGTTGACAAATAAGAGATAGTCTTACAAATTCACCATACACAACATAGTTTTGGGTTGTTTTTTGACACCTATTATTCTTCTATAAACTGTAACTGTACTTTTTCAACAGGTAAACCGTTATTAAATTCCTAGATTGCACTCCCGTAATTCAAAATTGTTGTAATTAATTTGTCGAAAAGATCTATTCCGTGCTTGGGCGATATGAATGTAAACTTGTATAAATATCTATTCAATATAAAATTAACTTTTTTCTGCTTGACCTGATAGAGTGTTAACAGCTGCAACAAAAGAACCACCGACTGTAAAGACGGTGCCTATATAGATAATTTTGTTAATGCCATAAATGACGACATTGTTACACGCAAAAGAGAAATTGCTCGGCATATTACAACCTTTTCTAGAAATAATGAATTTAAGTATAAATATGTGGTTAAGACCGATAAGACAGAAAAACTTTATATAAAATGATAGCTGCGAGCAGGGTTCGAACCTATGCGGAAATATCCCATTTGAATTCAAGTCCAAGGCCGTAACAACTCGGCAATCACAGCATATATTGAGTGATATTGGAGGGACGATAGTAGTAAGTACATGTATTACTTCAGATGGACTGAACAAGGGGACTGGAAGAGAATCGAACTATTTCACCAATGCTTCGGCAGTGTAGGAGACACCTTCTTATGTAATTATTTACCATTTACAAAACCGCGGTTGACTGAAAGAGAGAAAATGAATTTTTGGATTTTATTTCCGTAGAAACAGAACAATATATTGACAATCATAATGAAAACTCTCTCAAGGCAAAAGGCATTACTTGATCATTTAACTAGGTTGACATGTTAACACGTTTCTTGGAATTATCTTGAACAGTTTTGAAGTTGAATGCAATGAAAGCACCCCTATAGTAAAATACAATATCAGACCACTAGGTTGACATATGAACAAGTTACCTTCAATGGCGATTTTTGTAATTTTGGCTATGTGTTTCCATGAAAACAAAATAATTAAAAATGGTTACTCCCTCAATCCAAAAGGTACTTTATATAACTTTAAATGTGGAGCGCATCATCTGGTGATAAAGTATCGAGCTCTACGGTCAAAGTAAAATATTAAATGAAGAAACAAACTAAATTAAACTTAAAGAATGATTCCGCACATAGGGAAGCAATTTTGTCAAGTCAAGGCAAGGTGTATTTTTTATTTTGATAATCAGTAGAATATGTATTAAAGAGTATTTTGTGAGGTTTTAAGCAACATTTATCCATACACTATATCAAAATAATAAAAAAATGCTATATTTTTATTACATATTTGAAAAATAATTGACACTCTGCCGAAATAATTTTGTTTTTAAAAAACCTAAACAGTTAAATTTAAGCTTAAAATTACCATTACTATGAAAAGTATTAATATGTATGTATATAATGTAAAATTTTAATTAAATACTAGATGTAAACAATTTTAAATATTTTTTTCGCATTGTTAATTAAATTTACATTATTTTGCCAAATTTCAAGGACGGGTATGTTTATGAATAGTTAATACCAAAATATCTGTACGAACATGCGGTTTGTATTTCTGATATCGCATGACCATACATTTAACTTAAATACTGGGAGGTTTCATGAAATTCTATCCATAGTAAAAACGTGTCAAAAACTATAGAAAATCGTCTTTAACTACAACAAGAGCCGCTTATCGCTTGTATAAGTTTGGCAATACCTAGTAATGCAAACACAAATTGTTTTGATAAAAGGAATCGCTGCGAGCAGGGTTCGAACCTGCGCGGGAATATCCCATTTGATTTCAAGTCCAACGCCTTAACCACTCGGCCATCACAGCATTAATATACTTGAGTTTAACAATCGTACACGTTTGCATATATATATTTTGAGTAACAAAAGCGACGACAGCTGCAGGTGAACAGCTGGACCAGGTGTTTTGAACGTTGCCATTATCAATAATATAAATAATAACTGAACTATGCACAAATGTATTGGGGTTATACGACGTCCAACGTCTTAAGCACACGGCCGTCACAGCCTATAATAAACGATGTTAGGACATTTATTTCTGCATTAAAATCAATGTTACTTCAGACGGACGGACAGAAAACGGAGACACATTGTTGCGCAATAATTCAAAATATAAAAAAAAACTGCGGTTCACTGAAACTGTGAAGTTCTGTTTTCGGCTAATATAGAAAAAGTATTGAAAATTATAATGAAAACTTTCTCAAAGCAAATAGCACAACTTCATCGTTTAACTGGGTTGGCAATCTTTTTGAAATTATAATTTTTTGATATTTTATATGTTTTTATTTTTCTATATACTGAGCAAAAAAAGAAACTTAACCATGTTTAAAGTGTAGTAACCTTTTTAATTTCTACATTTATAACTTAGATGTTAGGAAAAAAATGTCGGTATTGCGTCAGTCAGTTTGAATTATGGAAACTTGTTTCTTTAAACACAAGTGATAACAACCCAGATGTAAAAATCCTGTTTTGCATGATTTGCACGTGCCGGAGTCCGCCAGCTAGATACACAAATGTGCATTTACATGAACAGAAATGTTGTTTATCAAACAATTGAAAAAAGCAATATAATTTTGTGGACTTTGTAATCTGATGTACTGGTTTTAAGTGCGCCTCAAGTCAGATTGACTTTGTCAATCGAGTGACCCTTTAAAAATAAAGAATTACTTGTAATTCTTCCTTACTTGCTTGCTTCACAAATATGTCTCACTAATATTTGTCTAAAAAACAAAGTTGAAAAGCAACAACAACAACGCAAATTTCAGTTTCAGTAAAAAAACGTTATTTTTGATTACGTTACGCCCCTTGTCCACTTTATCATTAATTGATGGGTACAAAACTACACTTCAAATGCTCATTGAAAATACAGATTTGTTACAAAATGATCAACTGACATAGCCATACCAATATCAGTGCAGTGTTTCAAACAAGATTTTGAAAATAACCAGTTCATGGAAAGTAAAGTTTCTTTTTTTTGCTGAGTATATTTAGTTTATATAAACCGAATACGCTATTTGAAAAACGTCATTCTATTTTTAGATGCAACATTCAAACACCTGATCCAGCTTCTCACTATATATCTATTATATTCTGATGTTTTTTTTGGTTTTTTTTTGTTACTCAATATATATATATACATATGTGAACTGTTTTATATCTTAGATGTATCAATACTGGGATGGCCGAGTGGTTTAGGTAACTTGTACACATGTCAACCTAGTTATACGACCAAGTTGTGCCTTTTGCTGTTAAAGACGTTTCATTATAATGTTCAATATATATTTGTATTTCTATGGAAATATTACTCAAAATACATCTTCTCCGTTTCAGTGAATGACGGTTTTTTAGATTTTAAAATATTAAACAAGAAGGTGTCTCCGTTTCCCATCCGTCTGTAGAAACACTGAATTTACTATAGAAATAATTAATGTTAAATGGCTACCGGTTTAAGCGTAGGATTTGTTATCCAATGGGATAATCCCGCGCAGGTTCGAACCCTGCCCGCAGCAAACTTATTTTTATACAATGTTTTCTATATTATCGGTCTTAACACACTTCAAAACATCTATAAATACTTGATTTTTAGTCGAATCACTCATCAACATTAAGAAATTGACTTTTCTTTAATTATCTCAACTCCGGTGTTGTTTAAGCGAACCATACGTAGGATGGTAAGAATATGACGTAAAACAATTTTCTGAGGCACGTGTCAAGATTCTATATTTGTCTGTTGATGTATTACTTTTTATATAGTTAACAAGTAGTTTAAACTAATTTATTTATTTTACTTCGACTGTGAAACTCACGCTCGAAATTATTCTGATGAAAAACCGGTACTTAGCATATGCCGAAAAGTGTCTTGCTCAAGGACACCATACATAGCCGTTGCGGAGGTTCGAACCCACGACCATCCGATCATTGATTGGTTCGGCGCTTTACCGCTGGACCACGCGTTCCACTTTTTATATGAATTAATTTGCTGTTTTTCGTGAAGAGAAACGGTCGTATTCTTTACTGTTAGAATCACATGACTATATTGGTAGACCGTATAACCCCAATACATTTGTGCATAGTTCAGTTATTATTTATATTATTGATAATGGCAACGTTCAAAACACCTGGTCCAGCTGTTCACCTGCTGCTGTTGTCGCTTTTTTTACTCAAAATATATATTCAAACGTGTACGATTGTTAAACTCAAGTATATCAATGCTGTGATGGCCGAGTGGTTAAGGCGTTGGACTTGAAATCCCGCGCATGTTCGAACCCTGCTCGCAGCGGTACCTTTTATCAAATCAATTTAATGTTTGCATTACTTGGTGTTGCTTGACATGCGAAACCTATATAAGCGATAAACGACTCTTGTTGTGGTTAAAGACGATTTTTTCTATAGTTTTTGACACGTTTTTCCAATGGTAATATATACTTTGAGTGACAAAAGGGAAGACACCGGTAGATAATAAACCCATGGGTAACAGCTGGTGCTTGAATGAATGTTGCCTTTAACAACAACATGAATGAGTTTGAACTTTGTAACTAAATATATGACCCATCTGTTGAAGTCATTATATACTTATTTGTTGATATAAACATTAAAGACTGAATTGTTAGATTATGGTTTTACGGCGTATCAATAAAGGCAAGTGATTCCAACAACAGGGACTACACCAGTCTCTCTTCTCATTGTACATCAAATTAACACGCATCAAATGACATCAACAAATTAATGTGGAATTAACTTGATACCTGTAGAACTGAGTTTCAGAATAAATATTTTACGTCATACATGGAATAAAGTGTTCCCAATTTTGCCACCACTCTTGGAAATATCAAAGACGGTCATTTCAAATTCATTACATAATGTTTATGAGTGATTCAATTATAATATCAAGTATAAAGACGTTGTCGCGTGCGTTAAGACCGTTAAGATCGAAAATGTTTGATAAAAAATAATTCCTGCGAGCAGGGTTCGAAGCTGCGAGGGAATATTCCAAATGTTTTCAAGTACAACAATGCCTTAAACAAAGAAAACATATATTGAAAACGGAACACCCCTATAAGGAAAGACTCTATTAGATTACTAGTTTGACATAATTATGTACACGTTTTGGCAATTTTTACCTAAAACGTTAATTTTTGTGATTTTGACTACTTCTATCCATGGTAACATAATAATTAAAAATGAACACTACCTCAAACTAAAAGGCACTTTTGTGTAAAACTTTATATGTGGATCGCGTTATCCAGTGGTAAAGTTTCGAACCCCACGGTCAAAGTAAAATAAATAGATAAAAAGGAATCGCTGCGAGCAGGGTTCGAACCTGCGCGTTATGATGATGCCTTGTACGTCGTGTTGCTTTCTATTCACATGTTCCATCGGCACGAGAGATGTGGCGACCCTGGTCCCTGCAGCGAGCTTGTGGATTGTGACGGCGGCGGCGACGACATAGCGCCTGTGTTCAGAGCAGAGGTTTGGTGGTAATTGTGGAAAACGGTACGTAGTCCATCTTTTTGCCATATTGCTTTTTCCCATTGGATTTCAAGTCCAACGCCTTAACCACTCGGCCATCACAGCATTGATGCTCTAGAGTAAAACAACCGTACATGTTTGAATATATATTTTGAGTAACAAAAGAGACGACCTGGGCATATAACAGATCTATGGTGAACAGCTGGATCAGGTATATGTTGCCTTTATCAATAATATAAATAATAACTGAACTAGATCATTTAGTTTAAGATAAGCTAAGGTAGATATTCTTTTCTTAATTGTTTGAATTTAAATATTAAAGACTGAATAAATTGGGTTTTACGGCGTACCAATAAAGTCATGTGTTTCCGACAGTAACGAATAAAGCACATACATGCACGTTCTACCCATCATCACATCATAACACGAGTGTAAATGAAAGAATCCCGGCCAGACTAATGTTGCAGTAGACAAAAATTGATGCCATACGAAGATGTACTCGAAGACTTTGTACACTGAAGACAATGACCCAGGACGTTACGAAGCTTATAAATCACTTGACCTTAAAAGTCAGAAAAAGACAAATCATGTCGCAAAAGTGTTTTAAGTGGATGTCGTATTTGTAAATGATAGGAGAATCACTGAAGTAAAATTTGAATATTCGTTACATAAATTGTTCTATTGTAAAAAGGAGTTCAAAGAATCCGTTGATAAAATCCACAGCAAAACATGCATGTTGATTTTATCAATATACACCCGCAGTTACTATCTCATTGATAAGAGGTTAGATGGTCTGAGTATGTAAAGTAACTTTCACTTGTTTTATGAAGCGGCAACAAAGAGCGAGGTTGAATCACCCATTAACAAGAATAGACCTTTCTCTAGCAACGGTATATACCACCCTCTAGCGGCCGTATTGATCATCACCTAGCGGGGAAATATACCACCTTAGCGGCGGTGTACACCACACCCTAGCGGTGGTATAGACCACACCTTAGCTGCAGGGGTATAGACCATACCATAGCGGTGGTATAGATCACCACCGAGCGGCGGAATATACCACCTTATCGGCGGTGTAGACCACACTCAAGCGGCGGTAAAGACAACACCCTAGCAGCGGCGGTATAGACCATGCAATAGCTGTGGTATAGATCACCACCTAGCGGCGTAATAGACCATCCTAGCGGCGGTATAGACACACCCTAGCGGCAGTACAGACCACCCCTAGCGGTGGCGGTATAGACCATACCCTAGCGGCGGTATATACCATCCCTAGCGACGAAACAGACCATCTCTACAAGCAGCGGTTTCGTTAATATTCGATCGGAGGAAGGTCTCCCTTTTGTCTCTGTGTTTTTTATAATTATATTGTTGCATAAACGCATTTTGTGTGCTAATGGAGTATTGTGTTAGTGCATTGTCTTTCCGTTGCCGGCAACATCAGCTGGGCATACATGTCCTCATTTTTTTACCAGTAACTTACTTGAACTGAATGTACATTTTTACAAATCACCTAGTCTATATCAATAAATAGTGTACATCGATGAGTTAGTTTAGCTTTTTTAATCACTTTTGTTTCTATGAAAAAAAAAGTGAAAAATGTAGAAATGTATTAAACAAAAAATAACATTTTAATAGACTAAAAGCGGTCTCAACTCTCCCCGCAAGGCGTTGCTACACGTCTCACACACCAATTAATTTTGTACTTTTCTACATATAGAGACATGCACTTTTGGAACACTGGATACATTAACAATAGTTCTTAAAGTGCCTTGTTTCCATAGATAGTCCTCTGTTGGTCCAAATATGCAGAAAAAACATGGGGTTGACCAGGTTGCTTTTTCACAATTTCGATGGTTTTATAGCACCGCTTCATTTTTGACAATTTTGCCCATTTGTTGCAGTGTATCACTACTTATCTTTAAACTGTTATAGCATCATCAAACAGTTCCACGGGTCACCCAAACTTTGCAGAAATCATGAAAATGTTTAAATGTTCCCATATGCACAAATAAAAATGACATTTTATGCATTTTTAACAAAAAAATTGCCCAAATGCTTAACACAGCTCTAATTTCTTGGGCGTAATAATCTTGCTACCGTCATGTAAAGGAGGTAATTGTTCAGTGAGATCTACATAGCAGCAACATACGAGCACCTGAATGGTTAATTACTTCAGAGGAAGTTGAATTATGGGACATGTTTTTACATAAAGGTAACCAGACTTAAATTGAGAAATGGGAGGTACTGGGATTTAGTAACATTTGCATAAAACAAATATACTTTTCTATAACTGAACTATTAAACATTGACAAGAAAGTATTTAAACATATTCCAATAACATCGAATGTGATACAAATTCCTAGAACGGAGAAAAATTAGGCTTGAAATCTTCTTGGATAGAACCAGCACTAATCATATGTATCCGGTCTGACTCAACTCCTTAATTTTAATGGGGGTTACTTATTATTACTCTATCAAACTACACTGATTTTCAACTAATTATTATAATATAATATAGGTCTTATTGGTTCATTCTAAATGACAAGAACACAATTTATTTTATCATATGACAAATATGAAGATAAAGTATAATTCTCAATGATTCCATTCACACCCATTGGCGGAGATTTCAACCCACGGCCCCGAACCCCGACCCTTTAACGTGTAATATTAGTATGACGAGGAGCTGCCATCAACTAGACATTTTGTTTTGAACAGGATTAACTCTAAGTATGTTGTTTTTAAAATATTTAATTTTACTGATATATTTTCAGACCCATCGTTCTGTTAAAAATATGTAGAATCAAATAAGGATATGTGAAAAGAGCAATGTTACCCTTTATATGATTATATGTATTTATTAGTTAACTAGAGCATCAATTATCATTTAGTTTCTCATTTGGTCAAACGAAAATGAAATCAACCATTACCAGGCGATAATGACTTTTATTGATCATTACAGACATTATTACCGGAAAAACTGTTGCTAATTGCTTATGTAGTTTCGCATGTCAAACCATACCTGGTAATTGAAAGCCTCAATAAAAATATCGCTGCGAGCAGGGTACAAACCTGCGGGGGAATATCCCATTGGATTTAAAGTCCAACGCATTAACCACTCGGCCATCACAGCAGACTTGTTAGGAATACGCCTTCCATTTACACATTGTAATTTGAGTTCGAGACTCGAGAGCTCTTGTAAAAAATGAGTTTGTTCGTTGACATCTTGTTTTAACATTGTCATCACGAATGAGATGGAAGAGTATCGTACATTTTTCTTTTTTGCATATAAAGATAAAAGTAATAACAGAAGTCGCTGCGAGCAGGATTTGAACCTGCGCAGGCATAGCCAATTTGATTTCGAGTCAAACGCCTTAACCACTCGGCAATCACAGCATTGATAGCCGTGAGTTAAACAATCGTAGATGTTTGAATATTTATTTTGAATAACAAAAGAGACGACCCCAGTATATAATAGATCTATGGTAAAGAGCTGGTCAAGGTGTTTGAATATTGCCATTATCAATAATATAAATAATAACTGAACTATATCATTTAGTTGAAGATCAGCTAAAGTAGACATTATTTTCTTAATTGTTTTAATTGAAACAGTAAAGACTCATTATAATATGTTTTACAGCGTACCAATAAAGTCATGTGATTCCGACAGTAACGAATAAAACACATACATGCATGTTCTACCCATCATCACATCATAACACGAGTGTAAATGAAAGAATCCCGGCCAGACTAATGTTGCTGTAGACAAATACTGCAGAATACGCATGCGTGATCACGTTGATTATGTTGTAAAGCACAGAACTATCCGGGGAAAAGTGATGCCAAACGTAGATGTACTCGATGGCTTTGTAGAAGACAATGACCCAGGATGCTACGAAGCTTATAAATCACTTCACCATCAAAGTCAGAAAAAGACAAATCATGTCGCAAAAGTGTTTTAAGTCGGTGTCGTATTTGTAAATGAGAGTAGAATCACGGAAGTAAAAAATAAGTATTCCTTACATAAATTGTTTAACTATAGATCTATTGTAAAAAGGAGTTAAAGTAATTCAGAGAATCCGTTGATAAAATTCACAGCAAAACATGTATGTTGAATTTAGCAATATACAAACGCAGTTACTGTCTAATTGATAAGAGGTTAGATGGTCTGAGTATGTAAAGTAACTTTCACTTGTTTTATGATGCGGCAACAAAAGAGCTAGGTTGGATCACCCAAAAACCAGATAGACCTACCTCTAGCGACGGTATAGACCATCCTCCAGCGGCCGTATAGATCACCATCTAGTGGCAAAATATACCAACCTATCGGCGGTATAGAACACAACGTGGCGGTGGTGTAGACCGCACCCTAGCAGTGGCGGTATATAACATGCTATAGCGGTGGTATAGACCACACTCTAGCAGCGGCGGTATAGACCATGCCATAGCGGTGTCATAGATTACCAACTACCGGCGGTACAAACACACGCTAGCGGCGGTATGGACACACCTTAGCGGCGGTATAGACCATCCCTAGCGGTGGCTGTATAGACCATGCCCTAGTGGTGGTATATACCATCCCTAGCGGCGGATCAGACCATCCCTTAGCGTTGGTTCTACCACTAATCGATCGAAGGAAGGTCTCCCTGCTGTCTCTGTGTTTTTTATAATTATATTGTTGTATCAACGCATTGTGTGTGCTAGTGGAGTATTGTGTTAGTGCATTGTCCTTTCGTTGCCGGTAACATCATCTGGGCATATTTGTCCTCATCTTTTGACCAGTTACTTGGAGTTCGACACTCGAGCTCTCTTTTAAAAAAATGAGTTTGTTCGTTGACATCTTGTTTTGACATTGTTATCACGAATGAGATGGAGGAATACCGTACATTTTTCGTTTTTGCATATAAAGATAAAAGTAAGAAAAGAAGTAGCTGCGAGCAGGAGTTGAACGTATACCTTCAAAATTGTTGCTTATATCTTATATAGTTTCGCATGTCAAGCAATACCTGGTAATTGAAAGTCTCAATAAAAACATCGCTGCGAGCAGGGTAGACACTTGCGCGGGAATATCCCATTGGATTTCAAGTCCAACGCCTTAACCACTCGGCCATCACAGCAGACTTGTAAGGACTACGTACTCCGTTTACACATTGTAATTTGAGTTCGAGACTCGAGAGCTCTTGTAAAAAAAGTGTTTGTTCGTTAACATCTTGTTTTAACATTGTCTTCACAAATGAGATGCAGGAATACGGTCCATATTTTCGTTTTTGCATATAAAAATGAAAGTAAGAAAAGAAGTCGCTGCGAGCAGGAGTCGAACGTATACCGGAAAAAGTGTTGCTTATTGCTTATATAGTTTCGCATGTCAAGAAATACCTGGTAATTGAAAGTTTCAATAAAGTATCGCTGCGAGCATGGTACAGATCTGCGCTGGAATATCCCATTGGATTTCAAGTCCAACGCTTTAACCACTCAGCCATCACAGCAGATTTGTAAGGACTACGTACTCCATTGACACATTGTAATTTGAATCTTAGACTCGAGAGTGCTTGTAAAAAAAGAACCGTACAGTTTCCGTTTTTGAATATAAAGATAAAAGTAAGAAAAGACGTCGCTGGGAGAAGGATTCGAATAGCCTATTTGATTTCGGGTCAAACGCCTTAACCACTCGGCCATTGTTGGTCAATGACGGACCTGGGGGAGAAGTTCGTACAATGAATATATACTTTAAGTGACAAAAGAGAAGACACCGGTAGGTAATAAACCCATGGGTAACAGCTGGTGCTTGAATGAATGATGCCTTTAACAACAACAACATGAATGAGTTTGAACTTTGTAACTAAATATATGACCATCTTTGGAAGTCATTATATACTTATTTGTTGAAATATTAAAATTAAAGATTGAATTGTTAGATTTTGGTTTTACGGCGTATCAATGAAGGCAATTATTTCGAATAACAGAGACTTCATCAGTCTATATTCTCATTGTACAAATACATCCAATTATCACGCATACAATGACATCAACAAATAAATGTGGAATTAAATTGATACCTGTAGAACGGCAAAGTTACAGAATAAATACTTTACGTCATACATGGAATAAAGTGGTCCCAGTTTTGCCACCACTCTTGAAAATATCAAAGATGGTCATTTCCAATTCATTACATAATGTTTATGAGTGATTCAATTAACAAAATAATTAAAAATGAACTCTACCTCGAACTAAAAGGCACTTTTATATAAAATTTTAAATGTGGATCGCGTTATCCAGTGTCAGAGTATCGAACCCCGCGGTCAATGTAAAATAAATAGAATTACACTAAGCAAAGTAACAAACTAAATTCTTATTTGCATGTCAAGAAATACCTAGTAATGCAAACACTAAAATATTTTGATAAAATGAATCGCTGCGAGCGGGGTTCGAACCTGCGCGGGAATATCCCATTGGATTTCAAGTCCAACGCCTTAACCACTCGGCCATCACAGCATTGATGTTTTTGAGAGAATCAATCGTACATTTTCGAAAATATAGTTTGAGTTACAAAAGAGACGACCCCGGCATATAACAGATCTATGGTGAACAGCTGGATCAGGTGAATGTTGCCATTATCAATAATATAAATAATAACTGAACTAGATCATTTAGTATAAGATTAGCTCAAGTAGATATTCTTTTCTTAATATTTTGAATTTAAACATTAAATACTGAATAAATTGGGTTTTACGGCGTACCAATAAAGTCATGTGATTCCGACAGTAAAGAATAAAACACAAACATGCGAATTCTACCCAACATCACATCATAACACGAGTATAAATGAAAGAATCCCGGCCAGACTGATGTTGCTGTAGACAAATACTGCAGAATACGCATACGTGATCACGTTGATTATGTTGTAAAGCACAGAACTATCCGGGGATAATTGATGTCATACGTAGATGTACTCGATGGTTTTGTAGAAGACAATGACCCAGGATGTTACGAAGCCTATAAATCACTTCACCATAAAAGTCAGAAAAAGACAAATCATGTCGCAAAAGTGTTTTAAGTCGGTGTCATATTTGTAAATGATAAGAGAATCACGGAAGTAAAATTTGAATATTCGTTGCATACATTGTTCTATTGTAAAAAGGAGTGATAGTAATTCAAAATTCAGAGAATCCGTTGATAAAATCCACAGCAAAACATGCATGATGATTTTTACAATATACACACGCAGTAAATGTCTCATTGATAAGAGGTTAGATGGTCTGAGTATGTAAATTAACTTTCACTTGTTTTATGATGCGGCAACAAAAGAGCTAGGTTGATCACACATAAACCAGAATAGAGCTTTCCCTAGCGACGGTATATACCACCCAGTAGCGGCCGTATAGATCACCACCTAGCGGCAAAATATATCACTCTAACGGTGGTGCAGACCACACCCTAGCGGTGATATAGACCACACCCTAACAGCGGGGGTATAGACAATGCCATAGCTGTGATATAGACCACACCCTAGCAGCGGAAGTATATACTATGCCATAGCGGTGGTATAGATTACCACCTAACGGCGGAAAAGACCAACCTTAGCGGTGGCGGTATAAACATACCCTAGCGGTGGTATAGACCACCCTAGCGTTGGCTGTATAGACCGTGCCATAGCGGTTGTGGTATAAACCATACCTAGCGACGGAACATACAATCCCTAGCAGCGGTTTTGTCACTGATCTTTCAGAGGAAGGTCCCCCTGCTGTCTCTGTGTTTTTATAATTATATTGTTGTATCAATGCTTGTGGAGTAATGTGTTAGTGCATTGTCCTTTCGATGCAGGCAAAATCAGCTGGTTATATATGTCCTCATTTTTTGATCATGAACTGAATTTACATTTTTTAAGATCAATAGTCTATATCAATGAGAAGTCTACATCAATGTGTTAGTTTAGATTTCCTATTTCCCCTTTTTTAATCTTATTTTTTTTCTATGAAAAAAAAAAAGTGAAAAATGAAGAAATGTATTAAACAAAAAAAAACAACATTTTAATTTACTAAAAACGGACCCAACTCTCCCCGCCAAGGGTTGCTACATAGCAGTAATATACGAGCACCCGATTGGTTAGTTACTTCAGAGGAAGTTGAATTAAGGGACCTGCTTTTACATATAGGTACACCAGACTTAAATCGAGAAATGGCAGGTACTAGGGTTACGTAACATTTGCATAAAACAAAACTACTTTTCTGTAAATGATTTATTAAATATTGTAAAGAAAGTATTTTAACTAATTCCAATAACATCGATTGTGAAACAAATTCCTAGAACTGAGCCAAATTACGCTTGAAATCTTCTTGGATAGAACCAGCACTAATCATATGTATCCGGTCGGAATTAACTCCTAAATGTTAATCGGGGTAACTTATCATTACACTATCAAACTACATTGATCTACAACTTATAACTTATATTATAATATAGGTCTGATTGGTTAATTATAAATGTCAAAAACACTATTTATTTCATCATATGACAAATATGTAGATAAAGTATCTTTTTCAATGATTCCACTCATACCCATTGGCGGAGGATTCAACCCACGGCCCCGAACCCCGACTCTATAACGTGTAATAATAGTATGACTTGGAGCTGCCATCAACTAGACAATTTATTTTGAACAGGATTAACTCTAAGTATGTTGTTTTAAAAATAATTAATTTAACTGATACATTTTTCTCACCATCGTACTGTTAAAAATATGTAGAATCAAATAAGGATATGTGAAAAGAGCAATTTTACCCTTTATATATACGAGGTATGTCCCAAAAGTAATAGGACGCATTTAGAAATATGGCTTTTAGTGTATCAATCCAAACAGAACTTGGCATGAAATATTTTCCATATTTAAACTATAAGCATGCTAAATTTCAATATCGTACACCACCATTTACTATTAACTTTGACAAGTCAAAATGTATACCTTACAAAGTACCGAGGAGTTATTTGTGCGACGTCAAGTTTAGATTCAGATGAAAGTAATTTTGTTTCGAAGTATTAACCGCTGTGCAAAACACATATTTTATGGTACTGCACCCACTTCTGGCACATGTTACGATACTATGATGACTCTAAGATCCTAACCACACAAAGTACCCTCAGGCACATGACCCGGAGGTACTGAAAGCGCTTTTCATCAAGATCTGACTTGAATCCCAGGAAAACTAAACAAGATTTCGGTCGTCCAGATCGCTGATGGTCAGTTACTTTTGTCTCACCATTGGAAACCCGTAATTACCACCAATAGTTAAGACTCCAGGATATGCCTTCTGTTAAAGAGTTGTGTGAAATTAACTTCAGAGTATCCTGTGGGGTCATATGACACCTAACACAAAATTTTACCACACTTTAAATTTCCACTCCAGTCGCGACGTTGCCAGCTTTTTTCTACTATTAGAATTCGCACTTGTTATTTCAAAAGTGCGCACAACATTCAAATGTTTATCGATAACGTCAAAATTTTAAACGACATTCGCACATGATCTGAAATTACGTTTACTGTTATTTTATAACATTTAGCACGAAATTCAGGAAAATGTCTGCTTTCCAAGGCAATGTTGAATTTTTAAATGACGTCTAATGTCAATGTCCTCGGTACTTTTAAACTCCCGTCACTATGGCGACTTTTGCATGAACTTAATGATGACTGAACGTTTATTTGATATTTTATGACAAAAGAAGATGTGTCGATCTATCCATTGTAACCATTGGTTTCCATGTAACACCCTATATACAAAAATGACAGGATCGTCCTGTTACTTTTGGGACAAACCTCGTATATATGTATTTATTTGTAAACTATAGCTTCAATTATCATTTCGTTTCTCATTTGATCAAACGAGAATAAAATCAACCAATACCAGGCGATTATGACTTTAATTGGTATTAACAGACAAGTATTCCGGAAAAAAAAGTTGCTTATTGATTATATAGTTTCGCATGTCAATCAATACCTGGTAATTGAAAGTCTCAATACAAATATCGCTGTTAGCAGGGTACAAACCTTCGCGGGAATATCCCATTGGATTTCAAGTCCAACGCATTAACCACTCGGCCATCACAGCAGACTTGTTAGGAATACGCCTTCCATTTACACATTGTAATTTGAGTTCGAGACTCGAGCGCTCTTGTAAAAAATGAGTTTGTTCGTTGACATCTTGTTTTAACATTGTCATCACAAATGAGATGGAGGAATACGGTACATTTTTCGTTTTTGCATATAAAGATAAAAGTGAAAAAAAGGTCGCTGCGAGCAGGATTCGAACCTGCGCGGGCATAGGCCATTTGATTTTGAGTAAAACGCCTTAACCACTCGGCCATTACAGCATTGTTGTACAATGACGTTACTGAGGGATAAGTTCGTACAATGAATATATACTTTGAGTGACAAAAGAGCAGATACCGGTAGATAATAAACCCATGGGTAACAGCTGATGCTTGAATGAATGTTGCCTTTAATGACAACATGAATGAGTTTGAACTTTGTAACTAAATATATGACCATCTGCGGAAGTCATTATATACTTATTTGTTTAAATATAAATATAAAAGACTGAATTGTTAGATTGTGGTTTTACGGCGTATCAATGAAGGCAAGTGATTTCAACAAAAGGGACTACACAAGTCTCTATTCTCATTGTACAAATACATCCAATTAACACGCATAAAATGACATCAACAAATAAATGTGGAATTAACTTGATACCTGCAGAACTGCAGAGTTTCAGAATAAATATTTTACGTCATACATGGAATAAAGTGGTCCCAATTTTGCCACCACTCCTGAAAATATCAAAGACGGTCATTTCAAATTCATTACATATGTTTATGAGTGATTCAATTAAAATATCAAGTATAAAGACGTTGTAGCGTGCGTTAAGACTGTTAATATCGAAAATGTTTGATAAAAAATGATCTCTGCGAGCAGGGTTCGAACCTGCGAGGGAATATTCCAAAGGTTTTCAAGTACAACAATACCTTAAACAAAGAAAACATATATTGAAAACGAAAAACCCTTATAAGGAAAGACTATTAGACCACTAGGTTGACATAATTATGTACACGTTTTGGCAATTTTCACCTAAAACGTTTTTTTTTAATTTTGACTACTTCTATCCATGATAACAAAATAATTAAAAATGAACACTACCTCAAACTAAAAGGCACTTTCATATAAAACTTTAAATGTGGATCGCGTTATCCAGTGGCAGAGTATCGAACCCCGCGGTCAAACTAAAATAAACAGGTTTACAATAAACAAAGTAACAAACTAAATTCTTATTTGCATGTCAAGCAATACCTAGTAATGCAAACACTAAAATATTTTAATAAAAGGAATCGCTACGAGCAGGGTTCGAACCTGCGCGGGAATATCCCATTTGATTTCAAGTCCAACGCCTTAACCACTCGGCCATCACAGCATTGATGTACTTGAGTGAATCAATCGTACATGTGCAAATATATAGGTTGAGTAACAAAAGAGACGACCCCGGCATATAACAGATCTTGGGTGAACAGCTGGATCAGATGAATGTTGCCATTATCAAATATAAATAATAAATGAACTAGATCATTTAGTATAAGATCAACTAGGGTAGATATTATTTTCTTAATTGTTTGAATTTAAACATTAAAAACTGATTATATAAAGGTTTTACGGCGTACCAATAAAGTCATGTGATTCCGACAGTAAAGAATAAAACACATACATGCACGTTCTACCCATCATCACATCATAACACGAGTGTAAATGAAAGAATCCCGGCCAGACTAATGTTGCAGTAGACAAATACTGCAGAATACGCATGCGTGATCACGTTGATTATGTTGTAAAGCACATAACTATTCGGGGAAAAGTGATGCCATACGAAGATGTACTCGATGGCTTTGTAGACGAGAATGACCCAGGATGCTACGAAGCTTATAAATCACTTCACCATAAAAGTCAGAAAAAGACAAATCATGTCGCAAAAGTGTTTTAAGTCGGTGTCGTATTTGTAAATGAGAGTAGAATCACGAAAATAAAAAATAAATATTCCTTACATAAATTGTTCTAACTATAGCTCTATTGTAAAAAGGAGTTAAAGTAATTGAGAGAATCCGTTGATAAAATCCACAGCAAAACATGCATGTTGATTTTAGCAATACACACACGCAGTTACTGTCTAATTGATAAAAAGTTAGATGGTCTGAGTATGTACAGTAACTTTCACTTGTTGTATGATGCGTCAGCAAAAGAGCGAGGTTGGACCACCCATAAACCAGATAGACCTACCTATAGCGACGGTATAGAACACCCTCCAGCTGCCGTATAGATCACCACCTAGTGGCAAAATATACCACCCTATCGGCGGTATAGACCACACGGTAGCGGTGGTATAGACCGCACCCTAACAGTGGTGGTATAGAACATTCTATAGCGGTGGTATAGACCACACCCTAGCAGTGGCGGTATAGACCATGCCATAGCGGTGTCATAGATTACCACCTAGCGGCAGTACAGACACAACCTAGCGGCGGTATAGACCAACCCTAGCGGTGGCTGTATAGACCATGCCCTAGAGGTGGTGATATATACCATCCCTAGCGGCGGATCAGACCATCCCTTAGCAGTGGTTCTACTACTAATCGATCGGAAGAAGGTCTCCCTGCTATCTCTGTGTTTTTATAATTATATTGAGTTACACTCGAGATCTCTTTTAAAAAAATGAGTTTGTTCGTTGACATCTTTTTTTAACATTGTCATCCCGAATGAGATGGAGGAATACCGTACATTTTTCGTTTTTGCATATAACGATAAAAGTAAGAAAAGAAGTAGCTGCGAGCAGGAGTTGAACGTATACCGGAAAAATTGTTGCTTATTGCTTATATAGTTTCGCATGTCAAGCAATACCTGGAAATTGAATGTCTCAATAAAAACATCGCTGCGAGCTGGGTACACACTTGCGCGTGAATATCCTATTGGATTTCAAGTCCAACGCCTTAACCACTCGGCTATCACAGCAGACTTGTTAGGACTACGTACTCCATTTACACATTGTAATTTGAGTTTTAGATTCGAGCGCTCTTGTTAAAAAAGAGTTTGTTCGTTAACATCTTGTTTTAACATTGTCGTCACAAATGAGATGGAGGAATACCGTACAGTTTTCGTTTTTGCATATAAAGAAAAAAGTAATGGAAGAAGGCGCTGCGAGAAGGATTCGAACCTGCGCAGGAATAGCCCATTTGATTTCGAGTCAAACGCCTTAATCTCTCGGCCATCACAGCATTATTGTACAATGACGTAACTGAGGGATAAGTTCGTACAATGAATATATACTTTAAGTGACAAAAGAGAAGACACCGGTAGATAATAAACCCATGGGTAACAGCTGGTGCTTGAATGAATGTTGCCTTTAACAACAACATGAATGAGTTTGAACTTTGTAACTAAATATATGGCCATCTGTGGAAGTCATTATATACTTATTTGTTTAAATATAAACATTAAAGACTGAATTTTTAGATTTTGGTTTTACGGCGTATCAATAAAGGCAAGTGATTTCAACAAAAGGGACTACACAAGTCTCTATTCTCATTGTACAAATACATCCAATTAACACGCATAAAATGACATCAACAAATAAATGTGGAATTAACTTGATACCTGCAGAACTGCAGAGTTTGAGAATAAATATTTTACGTCAAAAATGGAATAAAGTGGTCCCAATTTAGCCACCACTCCTGAAAATATCAAAGACGGTCATTTCAAATTCATTACATAATGTTTATGAGTGATTCAATTAAAATATCAAGTATAAAGACGTTGTAGCGTGCGTTAAGACTGTTAAGATCGAAAATGTTTGATAAAAAATAATCCCTGCGAGCAGGGTTCGAACCTGCGAGGGTATATTCCAAAGGTTTTCAAGTACAACAATACCTTAAACAAAGAAAACATATATTGAAAACGAAAAACCCTTATAAGGAAAGACTATTAGACCACTAGGTTGACATAATTATGTACACGTTTTGGCAATGTTCACCTAAAACGTTATTTTTTGTAATTTTGACTACTTCTATCCATGATAACAAAATAATTAAAAATGAACACTACCTCAAACTAAAAGGCACTTTTATATAAAGCTTTAAATGTGGATCGCGTTATCCAGTGGCAGAGTATCGAACCCTGCGATCAAAGTAAAATAAATAGGTTTACATTAAGCAAAGTAACAAACTAAATTGAACTTTAACCACTTATCGCTTATCTGCATTATCTTATCTGCATGTCAAGCAATACCTAGTAATGTAAACACTAAAATATGTTAATAAAAGGATCGCTGCGAGCAGGGTTCGAACCTGCGCGGGAATATCCCATTGGATTTCAAGTCCAACGCCTTAACCACTCGGCCATCACAGCATTGATGTACTCGAGTGAATAAATCGTACATGTGCGAATATATAGGTTGAGTAACAAAAGAGACGACCCCGGTATATAACAGATCTAGGGTGAACAGCTGGATCAGATGAATGTTGCCATTATCAAATATAAATAATCAATGAACTAGATCATTTAGTATAAGATCAACTAGAGTAGATATTATTTTCTTAATTGTTTGAATTTAAACATTAAAGACTGATTATATAAGGGTTCTACGGCGTACCAATATAGTCATGTGATTCCGACAGTAAAGAATAAAACACAAACATGCGAATTCTACCCAACATCACTTCATAACACGAGTATAAATGAAAGAATCCCGGCCAGACTGATGTTGCAGTAGACAAATACTGCAGAATACGCATGCGTGATCACGTTGATTATGTTGTAAAGCACAGAACTATCCGGGGAAAATTGATGCCAAACGTAGATGTACTCGAAGACTTTGTAGACTAAAGACAATGACCCAGGATGTTGCTAAGCTTATAAATCACTTCACCACAAAAGTCAGAAAAAGACAAATCATGTCGCAAAAGTGTTTTAAGTCGGTGTCGTATTTGTTAATAAGAGGAAAATCACGGAAGTAAAATTTGAATATTCCTTACATAAATTGTTCTATTGTAAAAAGGAGTTAAAGTAATTGAGAGAATCCGTTGATAAAATCCACAGCAAAACATGCATGTTGATTTTAGCAATATGCACACGCAGTTACTGTCTCATTGATAAGATTGTCTGAGTATGTACAGTAACTTTCACTTGTTGTATGATGCAGCAACAAAAGAGCGAGGTTGGACCACCCATAAACTAGAATAGACCTTCCTCTAGTGACGGTATAGACCACCCTCCAGCGGCCGTATAGATTAACACTTAGTGGCAAAATATACAACCCTATCGGCGGTGTAGACCGCACCCTAGCGGTGGTATAGACCGCACCCTAGCAGCGGCGATATAGACCATGCCATAGCGGTGTCATAGATCGGACCATCCCTTAGCGGTGGTTTTACCAATAATCGATCGAAGGAAGGTCTCCCTGCTGTCTCTGTGTTTTTATAAATATATTGTTGTATCAATGCTTGTGGATAATTGTTTTAGTGCATTGTCCTTTCGTTGCCGGCAACATTAACTGGGCATATTTGTCCTCATTTTTTGACCAGTCACTTTGATATCGACACTCGAGCTCTCCTGTAAAAAAATGAATTTGTTCGTTGACATCTTGTTTTAACATCGTCATCACGAATGAAATGGAGGAATACCGTACATTTTTCATTTTTGCATATAAAGATTAAAGTAAAAAAGAAATCGCTGCGAGCAGGAGTCGAACGTTTACAGGAAAAAACGTTGCTTATTGCGTATATAGTTTCGCATGTCAAGCAATAAATGGTAATTGAAAGTCTCAATAAAAATATCGCTGCCAGCAGGTTACAAACCTGCACGGGAATATCCCATTGGATTTCAAGTCCAACGCCTTAACCACTCGGCCATCACAGTAGAATTGTTAGGAATACGTACTCCATTTACACATTGTAATTTGAGTTCGAGACTCGAGAGCTCTTGTAAAAAATGAGTTTGTTCGTTGACATTTTGTTTTGACATTGTCATCACGAATGAGATTGAGGAATACTGTACATTTTTCTTTTTGCATATAAAGATAAAGGTAAGAAAAGAAGTCGTTGCGAGCAGGAGTCGAACGTATACCGTATATAACGTATATAAATCATGTCGCAAAAGTGTTTTAAGTCGGGATTGAGTAACATATGCATAAAACAAAACTACTTTTCTATAACTGGACTATTAAACATTGACAAGAAAGTATTTAAACTAATTCCAATAACATCGATTGTGAAACAAATTCATAGAATGGATACAAATAACGCTTGAAATCTTCTTGGATAGAACCAGCACTAATCATATGTATCCGATCGGACTCAACCCCTAAATGTTAATGGAGGCAACTTATTATTAATCCATCAACTTACATTGATCTACAACTTATTACTTATAATATAATATAAGACTTATTGGTTTATTCTAAATGACAAGAACACAATTAATTTCATCATATGACAAATATTTAGATAAAGTATCTTTCTCAATGATACCACTCATACCCATTGGCGGAGGATTCAAACCACGGCCCCAAACCCCGACCCTTTAACGTGTAACATTATTATGACGAGGAGCTGCCATCAACTAGACATTTTGTTTTGAACCGGATAAACTGTAAGTATGTTGTTTTTAAAATAATTAATTTTACTGATACATTTTTCAGACCCATCGTTCTGTTAAAAATATGTGGAATCAAATAAGGATATGTGAAATGAGCAATGTTACCCTTTATATATATATGTATACGTATTTATAAGTAAACTATAGCATCAATTATCATTTCGTTTCTCATTTGGTCAAACGAAAATGAAATAAACCAATACCAGGCGATAATGACTTTTATTGATCTTTACAGACAAGTATAACGGAAAAAGTGTTGCTTATATAGTTTTGCATGTCAAGCAATACCTGGTTATTGAAAGTCTCAATAAAAATATCGCTGCGAGCAGGGTACAAACCTGCGCGGGAATATCCCTTTGGATTTCAAGTCCAACGCCGTAACCACTCGGCCATCACAGCAGAGTTGTTAAGACAACGTACTCCATTTACACATTGTAATTTGTGTTCGAGAATCGAGCGCTCTTGTAAAAAATGAGTTTGTTCGTTGACATCTTGTTTAAACATTGTCATCGCAAATGAGATGGAGGAATATCGTACATTTTTCGTTTTTGCATATATATGTACGGTATTCCTCCGAATCATTCGAACAAATTCGCGTGTAAATGAAAGAATCCCGGCCAGACTAATGTTGCAGTAGACAAATACTGCAGAATACGCATGCGTGATCACGTTGATTATGTTGTAAAGCACAGAACTATCCGGGGAAAAGTGATGCCAAACGTAGATGTACTCGATGGCTTTGTAGAAGACAATGACCCAGGATGTTACGAAGCTTATAAATCTCTTCACCATAAAAGTCAGAAAAAGACAAATCATGTCGCCAAAGTGTTTTAAGTCGGTGTCGTATTTGTAAATGAGATGGAATCACTGAAGTAAAATTTGAATATTCCTTACAATAAATTGTTCTATTGTACAAAGGAGAGATTCAAAGAATCCATTGATAAAATCCACAGCAAAACATGCATGATGCTTTTAGCAATATACACACGCAGTTACTGTCTCATTGATAAGAGGTTAAATGGTCTAAGTATGTAACGTAACTTTCACTTGTTTTATCATGCGGCAACTAATGAGCGAAGTTGGATCATCAATAAACCAGAATAGACCTTTCTCTAGCGACTGTATATACCACCTTCTAGCGGCCGTATAGATCACCACCTAGCGGCGGAATATACCACCCTAGCGGCTGTGTACACCACACCCTAGCGGTGGTATAGACCACACCCTAGCAGCGGGGGTATAGACCATTCCATAGCGGTGGTATAGACCACATCCTAGCAGCGGCGGTATATACCATGCCATAGCTGTGTTATAGATTACACCCTAGCAGCTGCGGTATATACCATGCCATAGCGGTGATATAGATTATCACCTAGCGGCGGAATAGCCCACCTTTAGCGGTGGAGGTATATACCACCCTTATCGATGGCGATATAGACACACCCTAGCGGCGGTATAGACCACCCCTAGCGGTGGCTGTATAGACCATGCCCTAGCGGCGGTATATACCATCCCTACCGGCATAACAGACCAACCCCTAGTGGCGATTTTACCACTAACCGATCGAAGGAAGGTCTCCCTGCTGTCTCTGTGTTTTTATAATTATATTGTTTTATCAATGCTTGTGGAGTATTGTCTTAGTACATTATCTTTTCGTTGCCGGCAACATAAGCTGGACATATATGTCCTCATTTTTTATCAGTCACTTACATGAACTGAATTTATATTTTTACAGATCAACTAGTGTACGTGAGTTTGTTTAGATTTCCTCTTTTTTAATCTCTTTTTTTCTATGAAAAAAAATGTGAAAAATATAGAAATGTATTAAACAAAAACTTCATTTTAATAGACTAAAAACGATCCCAACTCTCCCCGACAGGCGTTGCTTCATAGCAATTACATAAGAGCACCTGATTGGTAAGTTACTTCAGAGGAAGTTGAATTATGGGACATGCTTTTACATAAAGGTACACCAGACTTAAATCGAGAAATGGCAGATACTGGGATTGAGTAACATTTGCATAAAACAAATATACTTTTATATAACTGAACTATTAAACATTGTAAAGAAAGTATTTAAACTAATTCCAATCACATCGATTGTGAAATAAATTCCTAGAACGTAGGAAAATTAGGCTTGAAATCTTCTTGGATAGAACCAGCACTAATCATATGTATCCGGTTTCGCTCAACTCCTTAATGTTAATGGGGGTAACTTATTATTACTCTATCAAACTACACTGATCTACAACTAATTACTTATAATATAATATAGGTCTTATTGGTTCATTCTAAATGACAAGAAAACAATTCATTTCATCATATGACATATATGTAGATAAAGTGTCTTTCTCAATGACACCAAACACAAAATTGAACCACACTTCAAATTTCCACTCCAGGCGTGACGTTATCCGCTTTTTTCGCACTTGTTATTTCGAAAGTGCGCGCAACATTCAAATGTTTATTGATAACGTCAAAATTTTAAACGACATTCGCACATGATCTGAAATTACGTTTATTGTTTTTTTATAACATTTTGCGCGATATGGAGGTAAATTTTTCCTTTCAAGGGCACTGTTGTATTTTTAAATGACGTCTCATGTCAAGGGCCCCGTACTTCTAAACTCCCATTACTATGGCGACTTTTTGTATGAACTTAATGATGACTGAAAGTTGATTTGATGTTTTTATGACAATAAAAGATGTGTTGATCTATCCATTGTAACCATTGGTTTGCTTGTAACGCCCTAAATACAAAAATGACAGGGTCGTCCTGTTACTTTTGGGACATAGCTCATATATATGTATTCATCATTAAACTATAGCATCAATTATCATTTCGTTTCTCATATGGTCAAACGAGAATGAAATCAACCAATACCAGGCGATTATCGCTTTTACAGACAAGTATACCGGAATAATTGTTGTTTATTGCTTATATTGTTAAGCATGTCAAGCAATACTTGGTTATAGAAAGTCTCAATAGAAATACCGCTGCGAGCAGTGTTCGAACCTGCGCCGGAATATCCCATTAGATTTCAAGTCCAACATCTTAACCATTCGGCCATCACATCATTAATGTATTGAAGTTCAACAATCGTACATGTTTGAATATATATTTTGAGTAAAAAAAGAGACGACCCCGGTATATAATAGATCTATGGTGAACAGCTGGATCAGGTGTTTGAATGTTGCCATTAATATTTGCCAATTATATATATAATAACTGAACTATATCATTAAGTAAAAGAGCAGCTAGGATAGATATTCTTTTCTTAATTTGTTTGTATTTACTTTGAAGACTGAATAAATTAGGTTTTACTGCCTACCAATAAAGTCATGTGATTCCGACAGTAAAGAATAAACACAAACATGCACGTTCCACCCATCATCACATCATAACACGAGTGTAAATTAAAGAATATCGGCCAGACTAATGTTGCAGTAGACCAATACTGCAGAATACGCATGCGTGATCACGTTGATTATGTTGTAAAACACAAAACTATCCGGGGAAAAGTGATGTCATACGTAGATGTACTCGAAGACTTTGTAGAAGACAATGACCCAGGATGTTATGAAGCTTATACATAACTTCACCATAAAAGTCAGAAAAAGACAAATCATGTCGCCAAAGTGTTTTAAGCCGGTGTCGTATTTGTAAATGAGGTGGAATCACGCAAGTAAAATTTGAATATTCCTTACATAAATCTATTGAAAAAAGGAGTTATAGTAATTAAGAGAATCCGTTGATGAAATCCACAGCAAAACATCCATGTTGATTTTAGCAATATACACACGCAGTTACTGTCTCATTGATAAGAGGTTAGATGGTCTGAGTATGTACAATAACTTTCACTTGTTTTATGATGCGGCAGCAACATAGCGAGGTAGGATCACCAATGGACCAAATTAGACCGACCCGTAGCGGCGGTATATACCACTCTCTAGCGGCGATATAGACACACTCTAGCGGCGGTATAGGCCATCCCCTAGCTGCGGCGGTATAGACCATGCCTTAGCGGTGGTATAGACCACCCTCTATTGGCTGCTTTGACACTGATCGTTAGAATGAAACTCTCCCTGCTGTCACTGAGTTTTTTTATAATTATATTGTTGTATAAACGCATTGTGTGTGCTTGTGTAGAATGTACTAGTGCATTGTCCTTTCGATGACGGCAACATCAGCTGGGCATATATGTCCTCATTTTTTTATCAGTCACTTACATGAACTGAATGTACAAATCAACTCGTCTATATCAATGAGTAGTATTCATCAATGAGTTAGTTTTGATTTCCTATTTTTCTTTTTTAATCTCACTTACTTGAACTGAATTTACATGTTTACAGATCACTTAGTCTTCATCAATGAGTTAGTTTAGCGTTTTTAATCTCTTTTTTTTCTATGAAAAAAAATGTGAAAAATATAGAAATGTATTAAACAAAAACTACGTTGGAAAGACTAGAAACAGTTCCAACTCTCCCCGGATGGGGTCGCTACACAGCAGTAACTTCGAACACCTAATGTTTAGTTACTTCAAAGTTAGTTGAATTATGGTACATGCTTTGAAATTAGGGAAACAGACTTGAATCGATAGATGGCAGACAATGGGATAAAATAATATTTGAACAAAACAAATATACTTTTTCTACATCTGAATTATGGAATATTGAAAGGAAAGTATCTAAACGTATATATATATAACATCGACTGTGTAACAAATACCTAGAACTAAGGAAAATCACGTTTGAAAACATCCTTGAAAGAACCAACACTAATCACATGTATCCAGTCTGCCCCAACCCCTAAATGTTGGTGGAAGACATGGAAGACACAATGTAAATAGCGCCGTTGGATGGCTTTAATATCCGTTTATTCACATTTAAATCTCAAATAATTTCTAAAATCAGTCTGGGATCGTATTCACCAACGATTCATCCGGAAAATATTCTAAGACTTCAGATTTCAACTTGAAAATCCAAATTTCATCGTCAGATATTTATTTCACCAATACGATAGAATTTTTGTGAGTGTTTATTTGACAATATATTAGGTGTCCTCACTTGCATGCAAATTTTGGTCTAAAACAAGTGTTCTCTTAATGTGTTTTTCAAATTCATTATTGAGTTCAAACAAATCCGATTTAATCAAAACAATCTGCAATACAAACAATACATTCAATCAAAAACAATACAAACATGGAGACTTTTACATCATTCATAAAGAAATAATATTGTGTTTCAAGGAATTTAATATATAATAAATATGAAAATACAAGCATATCCTGGCAAATATGGTAAATATTTTACAAATAAAAATGACGTGTTTAACTTTTCAAAATGGCCAACTAGTGCGTCGTGCAGTAATGTTTCGCTTGGGTTATAATTAATAAAATGTTAATGGGAGGTAACTTATACTCAATCTATTAAACTACACTGATTAACAAACTAATTACTTATAATATAATACAGGAATTTTTGGGTGGTTTATTTTAAAGGACAAGAACACATTTAATCTATCATATGACAAATGTGTGGATAAAGTATATTTCTCAAGGATACCTCTCATACCCTTTGGCGGAGGATGCAACCCATGACCCCGAACCCCGACATTTAAACGTGTAATAATAGTATGACGAGGAGCTGCCATAAACTAGACATTTTGTTTTGAACAGGTGCACAGGATGTTGGTTATAAAATAATTAATTTTACTACTACATTTTTGGGACCCATTCGACTGCTAAATTATGTGGTATGTATCAAAAAGGATATGTGAAATGAGCAATGTTACCCTTTATATATATATGTATGTAACAATGTAGTTATAAGTCAACTATAGCATCAATTATATTTTAGTTTCTCACTTGGCCAAAAATGAATGAAAACAACCAATACCAGGAGATAATGACATTTATTGAACTTTACAGACCAGTATACGTTATGCTGCCTATCGCTTATATAGTTTTGCATATCAAGCAATACCTGGTAATGGAAAATCTCAATAAAAAATATCGCTACGAACCTGCACGGGAATATCCCATTGGATTTCAAGTCCAACGCCTTAACTATTCGCCCATCACAGCAAAGTGTTAGGAGTACGTACTTTATATATTTTACATAGTCTATTTTGAGTTCGTGCTAGGGCGCCTTCGTAAAAAATGAGTTTGTTTGTTGACATCATGATGTGGAATGAGATGGAGGGATACCATGATTATATTCGTTTTTACATGTAAATATAAAGTAAGAAAACAAATCGCTGCGAGCAGGATTCGAACCTGCGCGGGCATAGCCCATTTGATTTCGAGTCAAACGCCTTAACCACTCGGCCATCACAGCATTGATGTACCTGAGAGATATATTCGTACAGGTTTGAATATATATTTTGAGTAACAAAAGAGACAACACCGGTAAACAATGGACCTATTATCAACAGCTGGTGCTTTAACGTTGCAATTAACAACAATATGGATAGGTTTGAACATTGTATCTTAATATATGACCATCTGAGGAAGTCATTATATACTTTTTTGTTTAAAAATAAACATTAAAAGCTGAATTAATAGATTCGGGTTTGACGCCGTTTCAATAAAGTCAAGTGATTCTAACGGCAGAGACTAACTACGCCAGTCTCTCTTTTTTATTATTGCACAAATACAGCAAATTAACAAGCAAAAAATGACATCAACAAATTAATGCAGAGTGAGCTTGATAACTTCAGAACTGCAGGCGTATCAGAATAAACATTTTAGGTCATATTTGGGCTACAGTGGTCCAAATTTAACAATCGCTCTTGAACATATTAAAGACGGTAAATCCGAATACATTACATAATGTTTATGAGTGATTCAATTAAAAATTAACTATATTATATGAAAGTTAAACTATAGTTTTTATTTTCACTATCCAATAGGCACACAGGTCAATATTGTACTAAACAAAACATATGATAAAGAGTGGTTTAGTAATGATATTTAACAGTAAAATTATTAGTTTTATATTAAAAATCGTATCAATATATTTATATTAAAGATATTAAAGCAAAGGTGAAAGTAAAGGTGAAATGAGAACTTGGTACACTGTTTTGCATAGGCAAAACATCATAATATTCAAAAGTCATGTCAGAAAACTAATACAATCAAATGAAACATAATACAACCTGATCTTACCTAGTTATACTATGAAACAGAATATAAATAAAAGCAAAACAAAAACAAGATGTGTATCAGACATATATGGTTATATTTCTAATATCAAAAGCTTTTAATATAAAAGTATTTAGTTTTTTTATTGTTCTGTCATTTTCTGAATTTAACAAATTGATACACTTAGGCATGTTCGATCTTTTCCAATAATAATTGATAAACTATGTTTTTCGTAAATCGGAATATAGCACACATCCAATAATAATATGGTGTTCATCCTCTAATTGATTACATACTTCCGTTCGTCACATGTTGTTCTAATTTGACGTGGCCAACGACTTGCCTCCACTTCTAAGTGATGCGACGAGACACGTAATTTAGCAAAAGCTTTAATGAACTTATCAAGTTTGATTCAATTTAAATAAGGCTGAAATCTAAAATCAATAATATGATTGTAAAAAACTGTGCCAAATTTGGATAAATTGATCACTTATTCGTTATTTTATGGTTAGAATAAATTGTTGCGGTGATTCGGCACCTTGTAGCCACACATCATTAAAACCTTAATTTGATAAAAAAAAGAAATTCAACAAATAAACCCAAGAATTTTATTCGGATATATCTCTATATCAGTTAAAAGCATATTATTTTTTTTATGTATTTTGAATCGTTTGAAATCAGTATTTAAACCAATATTCAATAATGTTGACATACCGTTGACAAATAAGAGATAGTCTTACAAATTCCCTATACACAACATAGTTTTGAGTTGTTTTTTGACACATATTATTCTTCTATAAACTGTAACTGTACTTTTTCAACAGGTAAACCGTTATTAAATTCCTAGATTGCACTCCCGTAATTCAAAATTGTTGTAATTAATTTGTCGAAAAGATCTATTCCGTGCTTGGGCGATATGAATGTAAATTTGTATAAATATCTATTCCATATAAAATTAACTTTGTTCTGGTTGACCTGATAGAGTGTTAACAGTTGCAACAAAAGAACCACCGACTGTAAAGACGGTGCCTATATAGATAATTTTGTTAATGGCATTAATGACGACATTATTACACGCAAAAGAGAAATTGCTCGGCATATTGCAACCTTTTCTAGAAATAATGCAAAATGCACTACTTGATCATTTAACTAGGTTGACATGTGAACAAGTTTCTTGGAATTATCTTGAACAGTTTTGAAGTTAATTGAAATGAAAGCACCCTATAGTAAAATACAATATTAGACCACTAGGTTGACATATGTACAAGTTTCGTGAAGTTACCTTAAATGGCGATTTTTGTAATTTTGGCTATTTGTTTTCATGAAAACAAAATAATTAAAAATGGTTACTCCCTCAATCCAAAAGACACTTTTATATAACTTTATATGTAGAGCGCACCATCTGGTGGTAAAGTATCGAACTTTACTGTCAAAGTAAAATAATTAGGTTTAAATTAAATGAAGTTACAAACTAAATTAAACTTAAAGGATGATTCCGCACACAGGGAAGCATTTTAGCGAGTCCTGCCAGGCAAGGTTTTTTTTTATTTTGATGATCATTAGAATAGGCATCAAAGAGTATGTTGTGAGGTTTTAAGCAAAATTTATCCATACACTATATCAAAATAATAAAAAAACGCTATTTTTTTATTACAGATTTGAAAAAAAAATTGACACTCTGCCGAAATAGTTTTGTTTTTAAAAAACCTAAACAGTTAAATTCAAGCTTAAAATTACCATTTCTATGAAAAGTATTAATATGCATGCATATAATGTAAAATTTTAATTAAATACTAGATGTAAACAATTTTAAATATTTTTTTCGCATTGTTAATTTAATTTACATTATTTCGCCAAATTTCAAGGACGGGTATGTTTATGAATAGTTAATACCGACAAATCTGTACGAACATGCGGTTTGTATTTCTGATATCGCATGAACATACATTTAACATAAATACTGGGAGGTTTCATCAATTTCTATCAATAGGAAAAACGTGTCAAAAACTATAGAAAATCGTCTTTATCTACAACAAGAGCCGTTTATCGCTTTATAAAGTTTGGCATGTCAAGCAAGACCTAGAAATGCAAACACTAAATTGTTTTGATAAAAGGAATCGCTGCGAGCAGGGTTCGAACCTGCGCGGGAATATCCCATTGGATTTCAAGTCCAACGCCTTAACCACTCGGCCATCACAGCATTGATATAATTGAGTTTAACAATCGTACACGTTTGCATATATATATTTTGAGTAACTTTGAGTAACAAAAGCGACGACAGCTGCAGGTGAACAGTTGGACCAGGTGTTTTGAACGTTGCCATTATCAATAATATAAATAATAACTGAACTATGCACAAATGTATTGGGGTTATACGACGTCCAACGTCTTAACCACACGGCCGTTACAGCCTATAATAAACGATGTTAGGACATTTATTTTTGCATTAAAATCAATGTTACTACAGACGGACGGACGGAAAACGGAGACACATTGTTGCGCAATATTCAAAATATAAAAAAACTGCGGTTCACTGAAACTGTGAAGTTCTGTTTTCGGCTAATATAGAAAAAGTATTGAAAATTGTAATGAAGACTCTCTCAAAGCAAGTAGCAAAACTTCATCGTTTAACTGGGTTAGCACGTTTTTTTGAAATTATAATTTTTTGATATTTTATATGTTTTTATTTTTCTATATACTGAGCAAAAAAAAGAATCTAAACCATGTTTAAAGTGCAGTATCCTTTTTAATTTCTACATTTATAACTTAGATGTTAGGAAAAAAATGTCGGTATTGCGTCAGTCAGTTTGAATTATGGAAACTTGTTTCTTTAAACACAAGTGATAAAAACCCAGATGTAAAAATCCTGTTTTGCATGATTTGCACGTGCCGGAGTCCACCAGCTATATACACAAATGTGCATTACATGAACAGAAATGTTGTTTATCAAACAATTGAAAAAAGCAATATAATTTTGTGGACTTTGTAATCTGATGTACTGGTTTTAAGTGCGCATCAAGACAGATTGACTTTGTCAATCGAGTCACCCTTTAAAAATAAAGAATTACTTGTAATTCTTACTTACTTGCTTGCTTCACAAATATGTCTCACTAATATTTGTCTAAAAAACAAAGTTGAAAAGCAACAACAACAACGCAAATTTCAGTTTCAGTAAAAACAACAACGTTATTTTTGATTACGCCTCTTGTCCACTTTATCATCAATTTATGGGTACAAAACTACACTTCAAATGCTCATTGAATATACAGATTTGTTACAAAATTATCAACTGACATAGCCATACCAATACCAGTGCAGTGTTTCAAACAAGATTTTGAAAATTACCAGTTCATGGAAAGTAAAGTTTCTTTTTTTTGCTTAGTATATTTAGTTTATATAAACCGAATACGCTATTTGAAAAACGTCATTCTATTTTAAGATGCAACATTCAAACACCTGATCCGGCTGCTCACTATATATCTATTATATACCGATGTTTTGGGTTTTTTTGTTACTCAATATAAATATATACATATGTGAACTGTTTTATATCTTAGATGTATCAATACTGGGATGGCCGAGTGGTTTAGGTAACTTGTACACATGTCAACCTTGTTATACGACCAAGTTGTGCCTTTTGCTGTTAAAGAGGTTTCATTATAATGTTCAATATATATTTGTATTTCTATGGAAATATTACTCAAAATACATCTTCACCGTTTCAGTAAATGACGTTTTATTAGATTTTGAAATATTACACATGAATGTGTCTCCGTTTCCCATCCGTCTGTAGATACATTGAATTTACTATAGAAATAATTAATGTTAAATGGCTACCGGTTTAAGCGTAGGATTTGTTATCCAATGGGATAATCCCGCGCAGGTTCGAACCCTGCCCGCAGCGAACTTATTTTTATACAACGTTTTCTATATTATCGGTCTTAACACACTTAACAACATCTATAAATACTTGATTTTAAGTCGAATCACTCATCAACATTAAGAAATTGACTTTTCTTTAATTATCTCGACTCCGGTGTTGTTTAAGCGAACCATACGGCAGATGGTAAGAATATGACGTAAAACAATTTTCTGAGGCACGTGTCAAGATTCTATATTGGTCTGTTGATGTATTACTTTTTATATAGTTAACAAGTAGTTTAAACTTAGTTATTTATTTTACTTCGACTGTGAAACTCACGCTCGAAGTTATTCTGATGAAAAACCGGTACTTAGCATATGCCGAAAAGTGTCTTGCTCAAGGACACCATACATAGCCGTTGCGGAGGTTCGAACCCACGACCATCCGATCATTGATTGGTTCGGCGCTTGACCGCTGGACCACGCGCTCCACTTTTTATATGAATTAATTTGCTGTTTTTGGTGAAGAGAAACGGTCGTATTCTTTACTGTTAGAATCACATGACTATATTGGTAGACCGTATAACCCCAATACATTTGTGCATAGTTCAGTTTTTATTGATATTATTGATAATGGCAACGTTCGAAACAACTGGTCCAGCTGTTCACCTGCTGCCGTCGTCGCTTTTGTTACTCAAAATATATATTCGAACGTGTACGATTGTTAAACTCAAGTATATCAATGCTGTGATGGCCGAGTGGTTAAGGCGTTGGACTTGAAATCCAATGGGATATTCCCGCGCAGGTTCGAACCCTGCTCGCAGCGATACCTTTTATCGAATCAATTTAGTGTTTGCATTACTTGGTGTTGCTTGACATGCGAAACCTATATAAGCGATAAACGACTCTTGTTGTGGTTAAAGACGATTTTCTATAGATTTTGACACGTTTTTCCTATGGTAATATATACTTTGAGTGACAAAAGTGAAAACACCGGTAGATAATTAACCCATGGGTAACAGATGGTGCTTAATTGAATGTTGCCTTTAACAACAACATGAATGAGTTTGAACTTTGTAACTAAATATATGACCATCTGTGGAAGTCATTATATACTTATTTGTTGATATAAACATCAAAGACTGAATAGTTAGATTGTGGTTTTACGGCGTATCAATAAAGGCAAGTGATTCCAACAACAGGGACTACATCAGTCTCTCTTCTCATTGTACATCAAATTAACACGCATCAAATAACATCAACAAATTAATGTGGAATTAACTTGATACCTGTAGAACTGAGTTTCAGAATAAATATTTTACGTCATACATGGAATAAAGTGGTCCCAGTTTTGCTACCATTTTTGGAAATATCAAAGACGGTCATTTCAAATTCATTACATAATGTTTATGAGTGATTCAATTAAAATATCAAGTATAAAGACGTTGTCGCGTGCTTTAAGACCGTTAAGATCGAAAATGTTTGATAAAAAATAGTTCCTGCGAGCAGGGTTCGAAGCTGCGAGGGAATATTCCAAATGTTTTCAAGTACAACAATGCATTAAACAAAGAAAACATATATTGAAAACGGAACACCCCTATAAGGAAAGACTCTATTAGATTACTAGTTTGACATAATTATGTACACGTTTTGGCAATTTTTACCTAAAACGTTAATTTTTGTGATTTTGACTACTTCTATCTTTGATAACATAATAATTAAAAATGAACACTACCTCAAACTAAAAGGCACTTTTGTGTAAAACTTTATATGTGGATCGCATTATCCAGTGGTAAAGTTTCGAACCCCACGGTCAAAGTAAAATTAGATAAAACGGAATCGCTGCGAGCAGGGTTCGAACCTGCGCGGGAATATCCCATTGGATTTCAAGTCCAACGCCTTAACCACTCGGCCATCACAGCATTGATGGTTTTGAGTTAAACAACCGTACATGTTTGAATATATAGTTTTAATAACAAAAGAAACGACCCGGGCATATAACAGATCTATGGTGAATAGCTGGATCGGATGAATGTTGCCATTATCAATAATATAAATAATAACTGAACTAGATCATTTAGTTTAAGATCAGCTAAGGTAGATATTCTTTTCTTAATTGTTTGAATTTAAACATTAAAGACATATTATATTTGGGTTTTACGGCGTACCAATAAAGTCATGTGATCCCGACAGTAAAGAATAAAACACAAACATACAGGTTCTACCCATCATCACATCATAACACGAGTGTAAATATAAGAATCCCGGCCAGACTTATGTTGCAGTAGACCAATACTGCAGAATACGCATGCGTGATCACGTTGATTATGTTGTAAAGCACAAAACTATCCGGGGAAAAGTGATGTCATACGTAGATGTACTCGATGGTTTTGTAGAAGACAATGACCCAGGATGTTATGAAGCTTATACATAACTTCACCATAAAAGTCAGAAAAAGACAAATCATGTCGCCAAAGTGTTTTAAGCCGGTGTCGTATTTGTAAATGAGATGGAATCACGGAAGTAAAATTTGAATATTCCTTACATAAATTGTTCGGTAGCTCTATTGAAAAAAGGAGTTATAGTAATTCAGAGAATCCGTTGATAAAAACCACAGCAAAACATCCATGTTGATTTTAGCAATACACACACGCAGTTACTGTCTCATTGATAAGAGGTTAGATGGTCTGAGTATGTACAGTAACTTTCACTTGTTTAATGATGCGTCAGCGAAAGAGCGAGGTAGGATCACAAATGAACCAAATTAGACCGACCCGTAGCGGCGGTACAGACCACTCTCTAGCGGCGATATAGACCACCCTCTAGTGGCGGTATAGGACATCCCCTAGCTGCGGCGGTATGGGCCATCCCCTAGCTGCGTCGGTATAGACCATGCCTTAGCGGTGGTATAGATCACCCTCTAGTGGCGGCTTTGACACTGATCGTTAGAATGAAGATCATCTCGTCTATATCAATGAGTAGTATTCATCAATGAGTTTTGATTTCCTATTTTTCTTTTTTAATCTCACTTACTTGAACTGAATTTACATTTTTACAGATCACCTAGTCTATATCAATGAAAAGTCTACATCAATGAGTTAGTTTAACGTTTTTAATATCTTTTATTTTCTATGCAAACAATGTGAAAAATATAGAAATGTATTAAACAAAAACTACGTCGGAAAGACTAGAAACAGTCCCAACTCTCCCCGCAAGGGGTCGCTACACAGCAGTTACTTCGAGAACCGATTGGTTAGTTACTTCAGAGGAAGTTGAATTATGGGACATGCTTTGAAATTGGGGAACAGACTTAAATCGAGAGATGGCAGACAATGGGATAAAATAATATTTGAACAAATATACTTTTTCTACAACTCAATTATGGAATATTGAAAGGAGAGTATTTAAACGTGTATATATAACATCGACTGTGAAACAAATACCTAGAACTTAGGAAAATCACGTTTGAAAACTTCCTTGAAAGAACCAACACTTATCACATGTATCCGGCCTGCCCCAACCCCTAAATGTTGGTGAAAGACATCGCAGACACAATGTAAATAGCGCCGTTGGATGGTTTTAATATCCGTTTATTCACATTTAAATCTCAAATTATTTCTAAAATCAGTCTGGGATCGTATTCACCAAATATTCTAAGACTGCAGATTTCAACTTGAAAATCCAAATTTCATCGTCAGATATTTAGTTCAACAATACGATAGAATTATTGTGGGTGTTTATTTGACAATATATTAGGTGTCCCCACATGCATGCAAATTTTGGTCTAAAACAAGTGTTCTCTTAATGTGTTTTACAAATTCATAATTGAGTTCAAACAAATCCGATTTAATCAAAACAATCTGCAATACAAACAATACATTCAATCAAAAACAATACAAACATGGAGACTTTTACATCATTCATTAAGAAATAAATATTGTGTTTCAAAGAATTTAATATATAATAAATATGAAAATACAAGCAATGAGCAATGAGCAATGCTAAACTTATATATATATATATATATATATATATATATATATATATATGTAACTATGTATTTATAAGTCAACTATACCATCAATTATATCTTAGTTTCTCATTTGGCCAAAAATGAATGAAAATAACCAGTACAAGGAGATAATGACATTTATTGAACTTTACAGACCAGTATACGTTATACTGCCTATCGCTTATATAGTTTTGCATGTCAAGCAATACCTGGTAATGGAAAATCTCAATAAAAATATCGCTGCGAACCTGCGCGTGAATATTTCATTGGATTTCAAGTCCAACGCCTTAAACACTCGTCTATCACAGCAAAGTTGTTAGGAATACGTACTTTACATCTTTTACATAGTTTACTTTGTGTTCGAGCCTAGGGCGCCTCTGTAAAAAATTGAGTTTATTCGTTAACAACTTGATTTAACATTGCCATCACGCATAAGATGGAGGGATATTATATTCGTTTTACATTTAAATATAAAAGTAAGAAAACAAGTCGCTGCGAGCAGGATTCGAACCTGCGCGGGCATAGCCCATTTGATTTCGAGTCAAACGCCTTAACCACTCGGCCATCACAGCATTGATGTGCAATTTTGTACCTGAGGTATAAATTCGTACAGGTTTGAATATATATTTTCAGTAACAAAACAGTTGACACCGGTAAATAATGGACCTATTACCAACAGCTGGTGCTTGAATGTTGCCATTAGCAACAACATGAATAGGTTTGAACATTGTAACTTAATATATGACCATCTGTGGAAGTCATTATATACTTATTTGTTTAAATATAAACATAAAAGCTGAATAAATAGATTCGGTTTTTACGTCGTATCAATAAAGTCAGGTGATTCCAACGGCAGAGACTAACTACACCAGTCTCTCGCTTTTTTATTGCACAAATACAGCAAATTAACAAACAAAAAATCACATCAACAAATTAATGCGGAATGAGTTTGATACCTTCAGAACTGCAGCGTATCAGAATAAATATTTTACGTCATATTTGGGCTACAGTGGTCCAAATTTAACAATAACTCTTGAATATATTAAAGACGGTCAATCCAAATACATTACATAATGTTTATGAGTGATTCAATTAAAAACTAACTATATTATATGATAGTTAAACTATAGTTTTTATTTTCACTATCCAATAGGCAAGCAGGTCCATCTTTTTATAAAAAAAACATATGAAAAACAGTGTTTTAGTAATGAGACTTAACAGTTAAAATATTAGTTTTATATCAAAAATCGTATCGAATATATTTATATTAAAGCAAAGGTGAAAGCAAAGGTGAAAGTAAAGGTGAAAGGAAAACTTGGTACACTGTTTTGCATAGGTTAAACATTATGATATTCAAAAGTCATGTTAGAAAACTAATATAATCAAATGAAACATAATACAACTTATCTAGTTATATTATGAACTAGAATATAAATAAAAGCAAAACAAAAACAAGATGCGTATCAGCTATATATGGTTATGTTTCTAATATCAAAAGCTTTTAATATAAAAGTACTTAGTATTTTTATTGTTCTGTCATTTTCTGAATTTAACAAATTGATACACTTTGGCATGTTCGATATTTTCCAATAATTATTGATAATGTATGTTTTTCGTAAATCGGAATATAGCACACATCCAATAATATTATGGTGTTCATCCTCTAATTGATTACATACTTCCGTTCGTCACATGGTGTTCTAATTTGACGTGGCCAACGACTTGCCTCCACTTTAAGTGATGCGACGAGACACGTAATTTAGCAAAAGCTTTAATGAACTTATCAAGTTTGATTCAATTTAAATAAGGCTGAATCTAAAATCAATAATATGATTGTAAAACAACTGTGCCGATTTGGATAAATTGATCAGTAGTTCGTTATTTTATGGTTAGAATAAATTGTTGCGGTGATCCGGCATCTTGTAGCCACACATCATTAAAACTTTAATTTGATAAAAAAAGAAATTCAACAAAGAAATCCAAGAATTTTATTCGGATATATCTCTATATCAGTTAAAAGCATATTATTTTTTTATGTATTTTGAATCCTTTGCAATCAGTATTTTAACCAATATTCAATAATGTTGACATACCGTTGACAAATAAGAGATAGTTTTACAAATTTACCATACACAACATCGTTTTGAGTTGTTTTTTGACACCTATTATTCTTCTATAAACTGTAACGGTACTTTTTCAACAGGTAAACCGCTATTTAATTCCTAAATTGCACTCCCGTAATTCAAAATTGTTGTAATTAATTTGTCGAAAAGATCTATTCCGTGCTTTGGCGATATGAATGTAAATTTGTATAAATATCTATTCAATATAAAATTAACTTTTTTCTGGTTGACCTGATAGAGTGTTAACAGCTGCAACAAAAGAACCACCGACTGTAAAGACGGTGCCTATATAGATAATTTTGTTAATGGCATTAATGACGACATTATTACACGCAAAAGAGAAATTGCTCGGCATATTACAACCTTTTCTAGAAATAATGAATTTAAGTATAAATATGTGGTTAAGACCGATATACCTGATATAAAATGATCGCTGCGAGCAGGGTTCGAACCTACGCGGAAATATCCCATTTGAATTCAAGTCCAATGCCTTAACATCTTGGCAATCACAGCATATAGTGAGTGATATTAGAGGGGCGATAGCAGTCAGTACATGTATTACTACAGATGGACTGAACAAGGGGACTGGAAGAGAATCGAACTATTCAACCGATGCAGTGTAGGAGACAACTTCTTGTGTAATTATTTACCATTTACAGAACTGCGGTTGACTAAAACAGAGAAAATGTATTTTTGGATTTTATTTCCTTAGAAACAAAAAAATATTTGACAATCATAATGAAAACTCTCTCAGGGCAAAAGGCACTACTTGATCATTTAACTAGGTTGACATGTTAACAAGTTTCTTGGAATTATCTTGAACAGTTTTGAAGTTAATTGAAATGAAAGCACCGCTATAGTAAAAGACAATATTAGACCACTAGGTTGACATATGTACAAGTTTCGTGAAGTTACCTTCAATGGCGATTTTTGTTATTTTGGCTATTTGTTTCCATGAAAACAAAATAATTAAAAATGATTACTCCCTCAATCCAAAAGGCACTTTTATATAACTTTATATGTGGAGCGCATCATCCGGTGGTAAAGTATCGAACTCTACTGTCAAAGTAAAATAATTAGGTTTAAATTAAATGAAGTAACAAACTAAATTTAACTTAAAGGATGATTCCGCACACAGGGAAGCATTTTAGCGAGTCCTGCCAGGCAAGTTTTTTTTTTATTTTGATAATCATTAGAATAGGTATCAAAGAGTATTTTGTGAGGTTTTAAGCAAAATGTATCCATACACTATAGTTAAATACAAGCTTAAAATTACCATTTCTATGAAAAGTATTATTTTGCATGCATATAATGTAAAATTTTAATTAAATACTAGATGTAAACAATTTTAAATATTTGTTTTGCATTGCCAACTAAATCTACATTATTTGTCAAAACATCTGTACGAACATGCGGTTTGTATTTCTGATATCGCATGAACATACATTTAAACTTAAATCCTGGGACGTTTCATGAAATTCTATCCATAGCAAAAACGTGTCAAAAACTATAGAAAATCGTCTTTAACTACAACAAGAGCCGCTTATCGCTTGTATAATGTTGGCATGTCAAGCAACACCTAGTTATGCAAACACTAAATTGTTTTGATAAAAGGAATCGCTGCGAGCAGGGTTCGAACCTGCGCGGGAATATCCCATTGGATTTCAAGTCCAACGCCTTAACCACACGGCCATCACAGCATTGATATACTTGAGTTTAACAATCGTACACGTTTGCATATATATATTTTGAGTAACTTTGAGTAACAAAAGCGACGACAGCTGCAGGTGAACAACTGGACCAGGTGTTTTGAACGTTGCCATTATCAATAATATAAATAATAACTGAACTATGCACAAATGTATTGGGGTTATACGACGTCCAACGTCTTAACCACACGGCCGTCACAGCCTATAATAAACGATGTTAGGACATTTATTTCTGCATTAAAATCAATGTTACTACAGACGGACGGACGGAAAACGGAGACACATTGTTGCGCAATAATTCAAAATATAAAAAAAAAACTGCGGTTCACTGAAACTGTAAAGTTCTGTTTTCGGCTACAAAAAGTATTGAAAATTATAATGAAAACTTTCTCAAAGCAAATAGCACAACTTCATCGTTTAACTGGGTTGGCACGTTTTTTCGAAATTATAATTTTTTGATATTTTATATGTTTTTATTTTTTTATATACTGAGCAAAAATAGAAACTAGACAATGTTTAAAGTGCAGTAACCTTTTTAGTTTCTACATTTATAACTTAGATGTTAGGAAAAAAATGTCGGTATTGCGTCAGTCAGTTTGAATTATGGAAACTTGTTTCTTTAAACACAAGTGATAACAACCCAGATGTAAAAATCCTGTTTTGCATGATTTGCACGTGCCGGAGTCCGCCAGCTAGATACACAAATGTGCATGTCATGAACAGAAATGTTGTTTATCAAACAATTGAAAAAAAACAATATAATTTTGTGGACTTTGTAATATGATGTACTGGTTTTAAGTGCGCATCAAGACAGATTGACTTTGTCAATCGAGTCATCCGTTAAAAATAAAGAATTACTTGTAATTCTTACTTACTTCACAAATATGTCTCACTAATATTTGTCTTAAAAACAAAGTTGAAAAGCAACAACAACAACGCAACTTTTAGTTTCAGTAAAAAAACGTTATTTTTGATTACGCCCCTTGTCCACTTCATCATTAATTTATGGGTACAAAACTAAACTTCAAATGTTCATTGAAAATACAGATTTGTTACAAAATGATCAAATGACACAGCCATACCAATACAGTGCAGTGTTTCAAATAGGATTTTGAAAATAACCAATTCATGGAGAGTAAAGTTTCTTTTTTGCTGAGTATAAACCGAATACGCTATTTTGAAACTACGTCATTCTATTTTCAGATGGAACCTACCGTATTAGTGTATATAGCACATTTATCTGTTACATAAATATGCAATACAATAAATTCAATATTAAAGAGTTACCTGTATTTGACTATTAGTTTCACAATGGCGTATTCGGTTTATCTATAAACCCAATACGCTATTTTGAAACTATGTAATTCTACTACGTCTGCCGTATTAGGAATGGCAGCACATTCATATTTAACATGCATTTTACAGTACAATAGATTCAACATTAATGTGTCAACAGTATTGGACGAGTATAATTATAAATAGAATGACGTAGTTTCACAATAGCGTATTCGGTTGATACAGTTGATTTTATTTATTTTTGTACCTTAGAATCGTTGTAAACATAAACAGCTATCTTATTATTGATTTGAGGGTTTGTATTTATTTCTCATTTTATTCATATTATATATATTTAGTAAAATACAATGTTGGCCGGGCACGATTTACCGACTTTACTTATATCAAAATGTAGTGACCGTATCTCATTTGCGTTCAAATTTGAATGACTGTACACGAAAGTATATCTTAGCAAATATGGTAAATATTTTCACAATAAAATGACGTGTTTGATTTTACAAAATGGCTGACTAATGTATCGTGCAGTGATGTTACGCTTGGGTAATTTTAAATAGAAAGGTAATGGAATGATATTAACAATCAATCTAATACACTTCACATATCTACAAAAACATATTTATTATTTAAAATAGGACTTAATGGCTGGTTTATTTTTAATGACAACAGCATATTTTATCGTATGACACATACGGATATAATGTATCTTGTTTCCGGACACTACACACACCATAAGTGGAGGATCGAACCAATGAGCCCCATCCCACAATCCCGACTTTGCATGGCGCTCAACAGTGTAATTATCACATATTATTCTGATTCTGCAAGACAAACGATCGCACTGTTCTACAACAACAAAAACAAAAAGACATGACATTTTATTTGAATTGCCTTGTTGAATGAAGAACTTTTCTTCTTCACAGGGAATGTCTTATCAAAATTATTTTTTTTCAGTTTTCAGATTAACATAACTATTCTATTAAAATACACCTTGAAACTTATTTTTTTCACAAAATCACCAACTCTCCTCGGAGAACAAAAACTATAGAATTGTTCATAAACAGCGCTTAATACAAGTTGTACTTGTTTGGAAACCAGGTTTCAGTGGAGCATGGATTTTTATTATCTAATTTGACCTAAATATGTCATTAAATCGACATTTTGTTTTGAACAGACTAAAACAACAACGGATAAACATCGCCATTTTTAAGAGGAACACATTTTTGTCGAGTCACAACTTGAATATATTAATGTAGGGATAATGGGAAAGAATGTTTGTAATAAAATGATTACACTGATACGCTTTTGTTACTTCTTAAATTAGTATGTGGTCTGAAATGAAGACATGTGAAGTTTCCAATGTTACCCTATATCTAAGATTGAACAACAATTTTATTTTTACTTTTCCCTATGAACAAAAGGAAATACAATCAACCAATACAAGGAGATATTGACTTTTGTGTGACTTAACAAGTTGAGCGCGTTATTAAGTGGTAGAACATCGAACCCATGGTCGGAGGGTCGCGGGTTTGATCTCCGCCAAAGCTGTGCGTGGTGTTCTTGAGCAAGGCACTTTTTCGCGTATACTAAGTACATGTTCATCCCACTTTAAGCGTGATTTGTCTTATTTGTAGTAACTTGTTTTACAATCGAAGTATATAAATAGGTTTAAAGCAAACAAAGTAACAACGTTAATTTAACTTTAACTGCAATAATGGTTGCCTATTTATTGCTTTTATGATTGTTTGCATGTCAACCATGCCAACATTAAAACATCTTAATAAAAACAATTGCTGCGAGCAGGGTTCGAACTTGCGCGGGAATATCCCACTGGATTTTAAGACCAACGCCTTAACCACTCAGCCATAACAGCTGCCATTCTATTAATATAAAGTAGTTCACAACTTCAATTAAAAAACGAGATTTCTTGTAAAAACATCATACACATACATGTTTTCTGGCCGTTTAATTTAATCATGTTTCCACGAATGCGATGGGGACATCGTGATTATACTTGTATTCGATTTTGCGTTTAAAAAAGTAATAAAATCAATCGCTGCGAGCAGGATTCAAACCTGCGCGGGCATAGCCCTTTTGATTGCGAATCAAACGCCTTAACCACTCGGCCATCGCAGCTGACTTCCGGCCAATATAAAGGTTTTCACATGTTTAAGTTTGAGCCAAGGGCTTTTTTGTAATAAAGGTTTATGCGCTCCTAAATGAAGAACTATTCTTCTTCAAATTCTCGATTTTGCGTTTAAAAAAGCAAAAGTAATAAAATCAATCGCTGCGAGCAGGATTCGAACCTGCGCGGGCATAGCCCTTTTGATTGCGAATCAAACGCCTTAACCACTCGGCCATCGCAGCTGACTTCCGGCCAATATAAAGTATTTCACATGTTTAAGTTTGAGCCAAGGGCTTTTTAGTAATAAAGGTTTATGCGCTCCTAAATGAAGAACTATTCTTCTTCAAATTCTCGATTTTGCGTTTAAAAAAGCAAAAGTAATAAAATCAATCGCTGCGAGCAGGATTCGAACCTGAGCGGGCATAGCTTTTGATTTCAAATCAAACGCCTTAACCACTCGGCCATCGCAGCTGACTTCCGACCAATATAAACTATTTCACATGTTTAAGTTCGAGCCAAGGGCCTTTTTGTAAAAACATCAGTACACAAATAATTATGTCCATTGACCGTTAGATTTAAACATGCTACCGCGGATGAGAAAAGGACATCCGAATTTTAATCGATTTTACCTAAGTAAATGTAAAAGTAAGAAAATAAGTCGCTGCGAACCTGCGCGTGCAAAGCCAATTTGATTTCGAGCCAAACGCCTTAACCACACGGCCATAATAGCATTGATATAGCTCAGATATAAAATTGCATACCTTTGAATTTATATTTTGAGCAACAAAAGAGAAGAAATCGATAGATAATAGAAATAATATCGTCAACAGCTGCTATTTGAATGTTGCCATTACCATTGACATAAATAATAACTGAACTTTGTCACTTAATATATGAACAGCTATGAAAATCATTATTTCCTTATTTATCTCTTAACATTTCAGATATAAATATATTGGGGTTCATCAGCCTGTGAATATGCAGAAATAAACTCAGATTCTTGATACCTGTTTTAGTAAATTGTTTTACGTCATATACGCTCTACAGTGGTCGTATTCTTACTCTCTAGCATATGGTTAATATAGAAAGTCATTTTAAATATTACTTAATGTTTATGAGTGATTCCACTTTCAACATATGTAAACAAATATAAATCAGTTGTGATACCAAAGGCCTTGTATGGGTGTGAATTGTGGGACAGTCTAACAAAAGTAGATGTACATAATTTAACTGAGGAAGTGCCCATAAGTTTTGTGTGAAATACTTGCAATGCATTCGGAAACGATCTAGAACAAATATATGTTTTAGTCTTGTCGGATGAAAATCAACAGAGTGCGAAATTAATAAAGGAATGTTAACATATATCGGCCACTTATGTAAACATTATGCAGACCATTTTTCAAGGAATATTCTTCTCTCGAGGATATTGCATTTTGTTAATAAACCAGAAACCATTAGAGTGTTTTCCCCGATATAAATGGCATATTAGTGAATTATCATTTGAACGGAGCAATAGAGGATTTCATAATAACGGGTATATTCCCCTCCAAATTAGTATAGACATTTATTGTTAAGAAAACAGTAGAGGCATATTACACAAAAACAGTGCAAAATAGTATGGAAACAAATTGTAAACAACAATAATATGAACTTTCTAAAATTAAAACCGAATTGATTTTCAATGTCAACAATATAACAACTAAGTAAAGAACCCCCAGATTATGCAAATAGAAATCAATTTGTGATGGCTTTGTCTAGATAAACTGTTTTATGACAAGTTTACAAACAAATTTCCCCAATGTGCTCTTTATTTAACAAACATCGCGATACAACACCTAATCACAGAATGCAACTGTATACAAGAAAGTTGCTACGTATTAAGGCAAAATATATACAGAATGGTTGGTTCTAGTGTTTATAGAAAAAAAAATAAGAAGTCGAATTTCCTCACTTCAATTGCTCGGATTGTTTAGTGGATAGAAATGTCACTTGAAAATGTAAAGGAAGTGAACAATTGCTTAAAACTGCGTGTAGCTACAGTTTATAATATGTACAATACGTAGGTTGCCATGGTAGTCAATTTGAGTTTCTGAAACCGAATAGTTTACAACATATTAGCTTTATTACATATCTATTGTTGTACTTCAGTAGAAAAAAAAAAATCTCAAACAGTTATTTTTTTATTTTATATTTTTATCTTTGTATGTTGTTTATGTTTATATCAAACCAAACACCGTTTAAGCGCATCAATATCCTTGCTTTGTCCTGAATTTCGTTCCGTCAAGGAATAAATCCAACGATATTGATATCAACACTATACATTAAATATATACATGCATTATGCCATTCTTGAATAACAAATATAATCCGATGCATGTTTAATTTTATATTGTAGATTATTACTCTTAGTATCTATAGTTGAATGACTAATATGCGTTAAATTTGTTCATAAAGTTGTATACTGTATAAAAACAGTATTATGTAAACTTACTTAAATTCAACTTGTATAATTGGCTCGATTCAATCTTTTAAGTACATTATTCTATATAATGTTATAGGTGTAACCCCACCATTGATTTATGTTCTTTATTCTATAGTAAATAATAAAAGTTTGAAGGCTTGTCATTCATAGAGAATCCCAAATGAAAGAAGTGAAACCTACATTTTACTGTTTGTCAACCTCTGCACTATCAAAATATGATGAGAAAAGTAGGGGCCATGTGTCATATAAGAGATTTTTTTCTGCTCAGTGTGTACACTGGTGACAAAATGAAAAATAGACTTCCGAAATCATGTATTCATACCCCAATTTCCAAGCATCAATTTTTTTTTCTAAATTCACAATTCAAACATGACAATGCTATCAAAATGTTCAAAATACATCAATAATGCCATGCAAATAAAAAAATGAGCATTAAAATAAGGAAAATGCATTTTTTAAGAAGAATAAATGAGGATTATTTATAACCGCCATCATGCGACTACCCCACGGAAGCACTTCCTTTTTGCAATGGTGGTACTATGCCTATATGTTGTTGCAAAGGTTTATGCTCTCCTAAATGGAGGAAATAATGGAGGAAATAAACGATCAATTCAAATAAATTGTTTTACTAAACGAAGTAAAATAAATAAAGTAATAACGTAAATTTAACTTTAACCGCAACAATGTTTGCTTACTGCTTTTATCTAATTTTTGCAGGTCAAGCAATATCTTTTTGCAAAAATTAAATTAATTTAATAAAAACAATCGCTGTGAGCAGGGTTCGATCCTGCGCGGGAATATCCGATCGAATTTCAAGTCCAACGTCTTAACCACTCGTCCACCAGAGCTGACTTTCTGTCAAAAGAACGTATTTCACGTTTTTGGTAGTCTAATTACAATTCGAGCCAAGAGCCTTTAGGTAAAAACATCAATACACAGATAATTATGTTCTTTGACCGAAGTGATTTAAGCATATTACTGCAAATGAGAATTATATTCAATTTGCCTATAAAGAAGTAAAAGTAAGAAAATATTTCGCTGCGAGCAGGATTCGAAGCTGCGCGGCCATGGCCCATTTGGTTTCGAGTCAAACGCCCTAACCACTCGGACATCACAGCATTGATATAAAAGTCATGTAAATGTGCACACATTTCAATACATGTTTTGAGCAACAAAAGAGAAGGACACCGGTACATAATCGATATTAATATATCACCAACAGCTGCTGTTTGAATGTTGCCATTACCATTGACATTAATTATAATTGAACTTCGTCACTTAATAGATCAACTAAGAAAGTCATTATTTACTTATTTACCACAGTTAAAAAACATTAAAGATATAAATAATTAGTGAAGTTAGCAGAAGCAGTGTAATATATTTCTACATTAAAAATCAGTATTACTACAGACGGACGGACGGAAAACGGAGACACCTTCTTGTATAATAATTCAAAATATAAAAAACTACAGCTCACAGAAACGGAGGAGTTGTATTTTTGTCTAATATTCCAATGGGAATAGAAAAATATATTGAAATAATAATTTATACTTTCTCACAAGAAAAGGCACTTCTAAGTTGACATATGTTCACATTTTTTTAAATATCTTTTAAAGTATCTTTGACAGGTTTGGAATTTGTTTCCATGCTAAAAGAAAAAAAGATTTAATGATGTTACCTTGAAAGATTTTGTAGTTGTTCTTCGAAAAGGCAAATTTTGGCTACTAGTATTTTTTTCCATGATAACAGAAAATAATCACCTCTATAGTAAAATGGACTATACGTGTTAAAGTGTTTCGAAAACGGCTGATTTGTTAATTTTGGCTATAGATTTCCATGATTTGAAAAATATTACAATGAAAACTCCCAAAAACCAAAAGGCATTTATAACCGACAACAAGAATAACATGTGTACACAGTTTATTTGGAACGTTTTGCTGTAGTACGGACCAAGGTCAAATACCAATCAGATTTGAGCACATTGATTGGTTAGTTGCTTAATTAAATTTTTACTGACGTCACATTTTAATAAGCGTCAGACTGTATATTCGGCTTTGGTCCATTACATAGCAATGATCTTTATTGGTGGAGCCACGCCCAGGCAAACGCCAGTCTGACCCAATCCCTAAATGTTGTGAGGTAGGCATAGGTGATAACGTTTTAGTAAAGTCATTGAAGGGTTCTCATCTAGGTTTATTCACATTCAAGTCTTATCTTGTCCATCAAATCAATCACATCAATCCATCCAATCTGATCTAATAAACACAATCTGCAATGCAAACAATGCATTAAATCAAACATAATGCCTACATATTAAAACAATTGCATATGCATGTGGTTGTATGTTATAAGCTGGGCTGTGTTCAGCTTGCTTAGGGAGGTAACTTACAACAAAAAATTTATTTGGCATGAAGCAAATTCAATATGCTTTTAGCCTACCTATTATATAGAATACAGCGTGATAGAAAATGTGGAATACAGTACAACGCTGTAATTCTAATATTATATGGAATATCCCATTGGATTTCAAGTCCAATGCCTTAACCACCCGGCCATCACAGCAGACATACCGTAAAATAATGATTATCAATACAGAAAAGCCACACAAAAATACGTTTAGCATATGTTGTAGTTCAAAACAAAATGTCGATTTTATGGCATCTCTTCGTTAAGTTTTACGTAAAATCACATGCTCAAACTTGGTTTCCAACTGTATACAATTCTTAAATTTTCGCAATTAATATATGATTGTATTTAATTAAAAGCTTACTTTTAATAATAATTATATAATAACATCGTTGCATTTTATTCAACCTTTCCTATCGTACTGTATTATATATTATTGGCATTGATCCGATACGCCATTTTGAAACTGCGTCATTCTATTTTTAGATGAAACGTACTGTATTAGGGATGACAGCATATTATCTGTTACATACATTATACAAAACAATAGATTTAATACTAATGTGTCACCTGTATTGGTGTGAAGTGTGGACTTCCTGTGTTGATATTCGTTATATTACGATATGTTTGCTGTGATGGCCGAGTGGTTAAGGCGTTGGACTTGAAATCCAATGGGATATTCCCGCGCAGGTTCGAACCCTGCTCGCAGCGATTCTTTTTATTTAGTATTCACATTTCCAAACGTGTTACATGACATACTAAATCTGTGTTGCCTGACATACTAAATCGAAGTTCACTAGGTAAACAGTTTCGTGAATTTACCTAAAGCAGTATTTAAGTTGTGATTCAAAAACAGGGAATTGAGTAATTTGGTTATTGCTGTCCATGTTATTAAAAATATTAAAAATGAAACCTCCCCACAAGCAAGGGGAACTTATTACAGACCAGTAGAATAACATGTGTTTTAAATAGTGTACAGCGTTTTGTTTTGAAGGTTTTCGTGTAAACAAGGACTCAGGTCAGATATCAATAAGATTTGAGCCCGTTGATTGGTCAGTTCCCTAATCAAAAAAATACTGACGTCACATTTTAGTAAGCATCAGACTGTATATCCGGCTTTGGTCCATTACATAGCATTGATCTCTATTGGTAGAGCCAGGCCCAGGCATACGGCAGTCTGACTTAATCCTTTAATGTGGAGAGGTAGGCATGGGTGATAAAGTTTTCATTTAGTCACTGAAGTGTTCTCACCCAGGTTTATTCACATTCAAGTCTGATCTTGTCCCTAAATTCAATCACATCAATCCAACAAATCTGATTTAATCAACACATATACAACGCAAACAATACATTCAATCAAACATGATCCATACATATTAAATCAATTGCATATGCATGTGAGTGTGTGTTATATGCTTGGCTGCGTTCAGCTTGTTTAGTGAGGTAACTTATAATCAAACATTTATTGGAACAAGAACAAAATTTATTTGGCATAAAGCAAATTCAATATGGTTGAGCCTACCTATTATATACAATACAGCATGATAAAAAAGGTGGAATACAACACAACGATGTTATTATAGAATTGCAATTAAGAGAAAGCTTTAGATTAAAAAAAAATTATCAATTAATTGCAAAGAAGACGGATTTATGATTCGTTAATAAAAACTGCATAGTATAAGTTGTATACATTTGGAAACCGAGTTTGAGCATGGGCTGTTACGTATAATTTTATGAGGAGATGTCATAAAATCGACATTTTGTTTTCAAACGCAACAGATGCAAAACGTTTTTTTTTGTGTGGACTTTTTGTGTTGATATTCGTTTTTTTCCAGTATTACTGTTCACTAGGTAGACATATGTACAAAGTTTCATGAATTAACCTTAAGCAGTTTTGAAGTTGTGATTCGAAAACGGGAATTGAGTAATTTGGCTTTTGCTGTCCATGGTATTAAAATATTAAAAATGAAACCTCCTCAAAAGCAAGGGGAACTTATAACAGACCAGTAGGATAACATGTGTTTTAAAAAGTATGCAACGTTTTATTTTTATCGATTTGCAGTAGAACGAACAGCGGTCACATATCAATGAGATTTGAGCTAGTTGATTGGTCAGTTCCCTAATCAAAACATTACTGAGTTCAGATTTTAGTAAGCGTCAGACTGTATATCCGGCTTTGGTCCATTACATAGCAATGATCTTTATTGGTGGAGCCATGCCCAGGCATACACCGGTCTGACTTAATCGCTAAATGTTGAGAGGTAGGCATGGGTGATAAAGTTTTAGTAAAGTCATTGAAGGGTTCTCACATACGTTTATTCACATTCAAGTCTGGTTTTGTCCCCCAAATCAATGACTTCAATACATCCAATCTGATCTAATCAATACAATCTGCAATGCAAATAATACATTCAATCAAACATAATGCCTACATATTAAAACAATTGCATATGCATGTGGTTGTATGTTATATTCTGGGCTGTGTTCAGCTTGCTTAGGGAGGTAACTTACAATCAAAAATTTTATTTGGCATGAAGCAAATTCAATATGCTTTTAGCCTACCTATTATATAGAATACAGCGTGATAGAAAACGTGGAATACAGTGTAACGCTGTTATTATAATATTATATGGAATATCCCATTGGATTTCAAGTCCAACGCCTTAACCACCCGGTCATCACAGTAGACATACCGTAAAATAATGATTATCAACACTGAAAAGCCACACAAAAATACGATTTGCATATGTTGTAGTTCAAAACAAAATGTCGATTTTATGGCATCTCTTCGTTAAGTTTTACGTAAAATCACATGCTCAAACTTGGTTTCCAACTGTATACAATTCTTAAATTTTCGCAATTAATATATGATTTTATTTAATTAAAAGCTTACTTTTGATAATAATTATATAATAACATCGTTGCATTTTATTCAACCTTTCCTATCGTACTGTATTATAAATCATTGGCATTGATCCGATACGCCATTTTGAAACTGCGTCATTCTATTTTTAGATGAAACGTACTGTATTAGGGATGACAGCATATTATCTGTTACATACATTATACAAAACAATAGATTTAATACTAATGTGTCACCTGTATTGGTGTGAAGTGTGGACGTCCTGTGTTGATATTCGTTATATTACGATATGTCTGCTGTGATGGCCGAGTGGTTAAGGCGTTGGACTTGAAATCCAATGGGATATTCCCGCGCAGGTTCGAACCCTGCTCGCAGCGATTCTTTTTATTTAGTATTCACGTTTCCAAACGTGTTACATGACATACTAAATCTGTGTTGCCTGACATACTAAATCGAAGTTCACTAAGTAGACAGTTTCGTGAATTTACCTAAAGCAGTATTTAAGTTGTGATTCAAAAACAGGGAATTGAGTAATTTGGTTATTGCTGTCCATGTTATTAAAAATATTAAAAATGAAACCTCTCCACAAGCAAGGGGAACTTATTACAGATCAGTAGAATAACATGTGTTTTAAATAGTGTACAGCGTTTTGTTTGGAAGGTTTTCGTGTAAACAAGGACTCAGGTCAGATATCAATAAGATTTGAGCCCGTTGATTGGTCAGTTCCCTAATCAAAAAAATACTGACGTCACATTTTAGTAAGCATCAGACTGTATATCCGGCTTTGGTCCATTACATAGCAATGATCTCTATTGGTAGAGCCATGCCCAGGCATACGGCAGTCTGACTTAATCCTTTAATGTGGAGAGGTAGGCATGGGTGATAAAGTTTTCATTTAGTCACTGAAGTGTTCTCACCCAGGTTTATTCACATTCAAGTCTGATCTTGTCCCTAAATTCAATCACATCAATCCAACCAATCTGATTTAATCAACACAATGTACAACGAAAACAATACATTCAATCAAACATGATCCATACATATTAAATCAATTGCATATGCATGTGAGTGTGTGTTATATGCTGGGCTGCGTTCAGCTTGTTTAGTGAGGTAACTTATAATCAAACATTTATTGGAACAAGAACAAAATTTATTTGGCATAAAGCAAATTCAATATGGTTGAGCCTACCTATTATATACAATACAGCATGATAGAAAACGTGGAATACAACACAACGATGTTATTATAGAATTGCAATTAAGAGAAAGCTTTAGATTAAACAAAATTTTCAAATAATTGCAAAGAAGACGGATTATGATTCGTTAATAAAAACTGCATAGTATAAGTTGTATACATTTGGAAACCGAGTTTGAGCATGGGCTGTTACGTATAATTTAATGAGGAGATGTCATAAAATCGACATTTTCTTTTCAAACGCAACAGATGCAAAACGTTTTTTTGTGTGGACTTTTTGTGTTGATATTCGTTTTTTTCCAGTATTACTGTTCACTAGGTAGACATATGTACAAAGTTTCATGAATTAACCTTAAGCAGTTTTGAAGTTGTGATTCGAAAACGGGAATTGAGTAATTTGGCTTTTGCTGTCCATGGTATTAAAATATTAAAAATGAAACCTCCTCACAAGCAAGGGGAACTTATAACAGACCAGTAAGATAACATGTGTTTTAAAAAGTATGCAACGTTTTATTTTGATCGATTTGCAGTAGAACGAACAGCGGTCACATATCAATGAGATTTGAGCACGTTGATTGGTCAGTTCCCTTATCAAAACATTACTGAGTTCACATTTTAGTAAGCGTCAGACTGCATATCCGGCTTTGGTCCATTACATAGCAATGACCTTTATTGGTAGAGCCATGCCCAGGTATACACCGGTCTGACTCAATCGCTAAATATTGAGAGGTAGGCATGGGTGATAAAGTTTTAGTAAAGTAATTGAAGGGTTCTCACTTACGTTTATTCACATTCAAGTCTGGTCTTGTCCCTCAAATCAATGACTTCAATACATCCAATATGATCTAATCAACACAATCTGCAATGCAAACAATATCATTTATATATTTTCATCAAATATTTATTAGAACAAGAACACATTTTGTGTAGCATAAACCAAATTCAATATGCTATTAGCAACGATTTTATTATATAATTATAATTAAGAATAAGCTTTTAATTAAATAAAACCATACATAAATTGAAAAGATTTAAGAATTGTATACATTTGGAAACCAAGTTTGAGCACGTGCTTTTACGTCTAATTTAACGAGGATATGCCATAAAATCGACATTTTGTTTTGAACTACAACTGATGCAAAAGTATTTTTGTATGGACTTTCTCTGTTGATATTCATTATTTTATGGCATGTCTGCTGTGATGGCCGAGTGGTTAAGGCGTTGGACTTGAAATCCAATGGGATATTCCCGCGCAGGTTCGAACCCTGCTCGCAGCGATTCTTTTTATTTAGTCTTCACATTACCAAACGTGTTGCTTGACATGCTAAATCTAAGTGCACCAGACTGACATGTGTACAAAGTATTGTGAAGTTACCTTATGCAGTTTTGAAGTTGTGATTCGAAAACGGCTGATTTGGCTATTGGTTTCCATGATATCAAACATATTAAAAATGAAAACTCGCCCAAACCAAGAGGCAGACCACGGGAATAACATGTGTATAACGTTTTGTTTGAACGTTTTGCTGTAGAACGGATCATGGTCACAAATAAATGGTATTTAAGCTCGTTGATTGGTCAGTTGCTTAATCGAATATATACTGACGTCACATTAAAGTAAGCGTCAGACTTTACATCCGGCTTTGATCCATTACATAGCAATAAACTGAGCGATTCCTTTTATTTAGTCTTCACATTGCCAAACGTGTTGCCTGACTCGCTTAATCTTAATAATAGATAAGCAATTTTGTTGAGCTAAACTGTTTAGTAAAGTTGCAGAAAGACACCATATTGACTCGAGTTATATCATTTTGTCCACATGGAAAGTTAAAAAATTGTTGCTCTAATTTACTTCTAGTAAATTCACGTGTCTTCATTTGAAACCACATACATGTATAACAATCCGGTGGTTCCCATAAATGTATCAGTAAGTAGAGAATTGACTTAATTGACCATACAGTTTATTTATTTATGCTGCTAAATAGTATGTTGTTATTACAGAGCGTGAATGAGTTCACTGGAGCGCTATGCCTAATTCGAGTCTTTGTAAAAACATGAGTATGTTCTTTTATAGCTCGTTTAAACATGTCGCCACAAATGAGATGGTGGTACATCGTAATTATATTCAAGTTTGCATGTAAATATAAAAGTAAGAAAACTAATCGCTGGGAGCAGGATTCGAACCTGCACAGCCATAGCTCATTTGATTTCAAGTCAAACACCTTAACCACTGGGCCGTCACATGTCAACAGCTGGTGTTTGAATGTTGCAAGTATGACATCTTATCAATAACAGAAACACGTTTTAACTGAACTAACTCAATACATATAATACATATAAGACATATTTGTGAGTTAAAAGTATTAAAATGCAAACAGTAAAGAATGAATTAATAGATTAGGGTTTTACGGCGTACCATTATAGTCATGTGATTCCAACAGTAAACATTTTACAGGGCTCTCTTATTCCTGTACAAATACAGCAAACTGACATACATCAAAGGAAAACACCAACAAATGAATATGTAGAATTTAAAATTTTGACAGCTGCAGAACTTTCAGAGTTTCGGACAATTGTATTTCGGACAACTGTGGTCTCATTCTTATCATCGCCCATATAATAACCCGGAACCACACAGGAATATTAAAAATATTAAGTTACATAAATTTTGAGTAGCAATGTTGCTGCGATTAGATAAGATAGAAATCGTTGTTTATAAAAGTTTGCTGCGAGCAGGGTTAGAACCTGTGCGGAAATATCTCATTGGATATCACGTCCAACGCCTTGGTCATTCGGCCATCACAGCATATAGTTAATGGCATAAAGGGAGCCAACGTTATTTTTAACATGTATTCCTACATAAGATCAATTCAAAACATAAAACATTGTATTGTGTTGGCTGTTCAACGCAGAGGTCGCGGGTCCAATCATATGATCGACACGATTGCCTTTCAAAAACAACACTCTGTACTGGAGCATGATTTGTACTGCACGTACACTCATTAGACCCTTGGAAACAGAAAACAATAACGATATGTCGTTAACAGAGCCGATGCAAACATAAACGTTTACTCACTAAGTCCTTTTTTTTTCGTTTAAACAATTTTCTGATGACCTTAGAAGACAGAGGACAACTTCAAAAGCAAACATTTCCCTTCCCCCAAATCTATTCAACAGTATTTCAGATGCAGTCTTAAACACAGATCAGCATACCGGAAGTTGACTACCATCCCGTGGTGGGCATTAATACACCAAGGCCACAATTATCCCAAAGAATTGCATTATGCATAATTTGCTATTCTCATGAATTATTCGTTCCAAGCCTGACCTTAGTTATATATGTACATCGTGACCGTGGACTTAGTGAGATTACGAAAGTATCTTCACGGGGTGTACAGTAAGTCAACATAAAAACAAGTCATCATATATATATATATAACTATCGTATATAGTCAAACCTGTGCAAGCGGTCGCCTCTATTAAGCAGTCATTTGTCTTAAGCAGCCACATTTGCTATTTCCCATTGCTATACTTTCAGAGCAAATTAACCTGTATTAAGCAACAAACTGTCTTAAAAGGTCATATTTACTCATTTCCTTGACTGGCTGCTTAAGCCAGGTTTAACTGTATATATAATATACGAATATAGACAACAGAGCACCCACCAACATTCATTGTTTCTTAAAAACGCATACTTGTTTTTACGATATAATCCCTACTGGTATTGATAGGAAACAAACTGAAAAAAATAGACTCATGAAGGTAAAGATGCATATAATCTTTAGAACGGACCCAGTTTTCCAGATTGGATCCTTACATAGCAATGAGATTTGAGCAATTTGATTGGTCACTTACTTTGGGATAGTTTGAACGACGTCACAATTAAGTAAGCGTTCATTGGACATGCATGAAACGCTCTGCTTTCGCATTAGAGATACATAGTCTTATGTTGAATATCAAAATTAAATGAAAAAGCGCCAATGTAAAAAAAAAAGTTTGACATGTTTATTTCCACTAGTTCTAAAAGGATCCATGAAGAAAAGTCTTAAATATGTTTTACAAATATGGTGCAATTTGATAGACATCATATTGCATAATTTCATACGGTATCGTAAAGTATTTTATTCTATTATATTCTAAACAAATATGCAGATTTGAGTTTCAGGCTTTGTGCTATATATAATATATGAAATCACTAACTGAAATGATACATTTTCACTCGAGGGTCAAATGAAACGATTGTTTTTGTTGGGTTTTTTTAGATTATAAAATAAAAGAAAATATATAAATATATATGTCCAATGGGAAACACAGCATCTGACATTGATATATCCCGAATCAGGGCTGTTTAATCTCGATATGACGTCACTCAAATGTCACTGAATCAACTAACCAATCAGCGTGCTCCTATCTCATTGCTTTATGTTACTTTGCGGAGTTGAATGACGTCACAGTTTGGTAAGCGTTTACTGTTATGAACTGCAGGACAGACATATAATTTCCTGCTTTTTTATTTGGAATTAACAGACCTGTTTCTGAATATATATATATAAGGGAATAGGATAGACTAAAATTGTACGTCTAACACATCCACAAATTTTAAATATTCATATTTGAATTTGCCATACGTTATTCGAACAGTGGTTGCATTCTGATTTTGACTGTCTTCTCCGCAAAACATATTTATATTTTCAATTTATAATTCACATTATATAATAAAGTTAATTTAAAAAAAAAATTGAAAGTATTCGTTAGTGAAATTATTTTATTGATATGTGTAGCGCATAAGACGAAAAAATGTAGATGGTGTCAGCATTTTGCACATTCTAGTCTCACTCTCATTGTACGAGAAAAAAATAGATACACTAGCAAATGCATGTAAATAGTTAACCTTTAACCTTGATACCTGCACAACTGCAGAGTTTTCACTTCATAAATATTGTCGCGTGAGCCGCTGTTTAGCGATATTCGCCATTAATTACGTAGAGCTCTGTGACCCATACATATTGATACACGCAGGTAATAATTCAAGCTCACAATACATTTTATAACATTCATTTTTATGATTTTAGATCTTGATTATACTTCTTTTCCGGAAACCCTTCTCATTAATATCTAATGCACGATTACAAATGCACTTTTATATCACTCCTATATCACCTCAGAGTTGAACTATATCTTCCCAGTACAAGAAAGGAAGTACGTATTTTATCTGCACAGATGTTAAACTTAATTTAAGGTATTATTCGGAGAATCATGTCGCTGTGGGGATTCGTAATGTTGTTAATTGCCATGCCGTCATTCCGGTAACAATAAAGACTTAACCTTACACACAGTGTAACTTAATTTATTATATCAAAGGTGTTAAATAGTTCAGAGTTGTTTTTTTTTTTGAAGTTGAAAGTTTCTTTTTAATTTGGAATGCCAGTACTTCAGAGAAAATAAAATTTCCTTTTAAAAGAAACGGCTTGCCTTTTTGAGTTACTTAGCATAATTATAAGTATTTTGTAGGTAAACGATGCTTTGATGGGCGTAAAAGCACTTCAATTATTAGGTGTGAGGGAGGCAACCTGGGGGTAGTGTGTGGGAAGAGTTTTCTTCTCCTGCTGGTGACGGTAATTCTACTTTACTACCGCTTCCGCTATTGGGATAAGTGGAACAGCTCCGAAAATGTTTGAGATCTTAAACACTAACTGCTGAATTCTGCTTATTTCTTAGAAAATATGGTTGTTATTTATTTTTATGCGTTATTTTTTAAATACGCACGCACGCACGCACTTAAATAAAAAGTTATTCTGCAACGAGTATCAAACCGAGTACACCATGCACAGTAAGTCAAGACTAAATTAGGGGCTCAAATTATGCATTCTAGTGAGTTTTACGGAGTTTTATCAGTTTCTTGCGGAGATAAGGTGTGCTCGAGTACTGGTTTACCCTTCAGGATCCCAGGAAACAGTGGTTAGGTTAACTGATCGTCTGTTAGCCCTTAATGGCATAAAATGACGCCAAATATTCAATCAATCAATCAATTAAATGCATAACATTCCCATTCTAGAACTTAAGTAACAAATTCCAAACGCGAGAACAAGCACACGCACATGTTCACACACACACACACACACACACAACACACACACACACACACACACGCACATATATATATATATATATATATATACAGTCACATATATAATTATATACAAATCTATTCGAGTATATGCTAACTCAATTTTATAAATTTAAATTATTAAAGCATTTACAGTTTATTTCCTGGTATATGGTCATATAGCTGAACCTGATACCTGGTTATTACCAATTAACAATGCGTGGTATAGCAATGGCTGATAGTTACAATCGCACCGAACTATCTGATTCACAATTATGTAAATCATTGAATTAAACGAATGTTTGGAATATAAGCGAGTACCGGGGGAATTATACAGTTGTTAAATGAGAATAAATGATACATCTGTGAGCGCTTTAAGCAACGATTAGCGATACCGGTATGTTCAGGACGACTTAAAAAGTATGCCAGATAAATGATTTGCAATTCAAAGCAAAAGTAAAATTACAAAACACACTGTTAAGTATGCCTCATTCATTAACTGGAAGTTAAAGAAAGTAAATGTATGCCCACCCTCACCGTGGCAATAACATGCGTACAAACACTAAGTTAAAACAGGCGTTATATCAATTGCCTCCTTGGGAACGACTGTAAATTTTCACTTATTTGTTCTGTGTTGGTTTCTATCGCTTCATTGTTTTCTCCGGCATTATCCACCACTTCCTCCCTAACAGTCCCCACCCCTTTTCAGCTCTAACATACAACAAAAACTGTGAATTTTGGTATGAACACAATATATGATATCGTTCAAATTATTTCTCTCTGAAAAAGAAAAAAAACGTTCCCTGAAACTGAAAACTTTTCAATGCATTTATTCATTTGAACGTTACGCAACGTTACCTAAATGTCGCTGATGTTGTAACTATTCTTTAAAAAATGGGAGTATTTATTCTTACAAAGTATCCATTCACTAAGTGTCAATATTTTCAAACTGAAGTAAGATTTATATATTGAAAACTAGAATGGTATGTTTTAGCCGGGCTGTATGCCAAAAGACATATCCCTGCTTATGTCGTCGAACTCAAGATTTGCTGTGTTATTAACCGCCAAAATGATCATACGCGTCGGGGACTACTTTTTACTCCTCGAATTGCATTTTTTCATGTATCTAAAATAAGAAAGCAGTTACAAATCAAACAATAAAATTATATTGTGAACATTGTATCATGTCATTTTATTGGAAACTGTTACACAAAAAAAAAAACGCTACGGTAGTATCAATCAAACTAGCACGGCGTATGAATACTATTTAAAGACCGGCTATCAGTACTTCTAGAACTTTGATTATCTATTTCTCCCAAAACTTTTTGGTTGCTATCCCTATACTATTACGAATATTGTTGAATTTCCGTAGAGGTTATGAACAAACAGAATCGACACATTATCGTTGTAATTTGAACGACAATTTGAACAAGATCACGTCATGACGACTTAAACGCTTGTAAGTAGTAATAAACCAACATACTACACTGAGAGACTTTAAAAACGCAAAACTCCAATTGGGCATGTCTGGGATAAATTGGGTAGACGCGTTAACGCTCGTCAGTCACCAACGAAAGACGTTAATGAGCTTTTCCACGGCTCGGGTCAGGATTAAAACAACCCTGTTTTGCAAATAGTGTGCTTCCAACGAGGCGGGTATGTGTTACCTCCATTGCTGTAAATGGTAGTTACAACCGCTACTAATTGCAGAGTTGGTGATTTAGTGTATCGCTGTATGAAGCGTTAATTCTCAGGGAACTGATAATATTTCAAATAAAATTCACACACAGTTGTGTGGCTTATATGTATGTTTATTGATGCAAATTTTTATCTAAATTGATTAATACAAAACTTGTTTATTTTTACGAAATATGACTTTTGCGTTTTTAAAGTCCCTCAGTGTAGGTATTATATAACTACTAGATAGGAGATGTTTTAGTAAACACATCTATTAACCAAAACCATTTTATTTGTTTAAATGATAATGTGAACTATACGATGGAATTAAACATCATACTAATAAGCTTTGATAAAACTGGTATAGGTGCAATGTGAAAAATGCTAATAACGGAAAAAAAATAGTAGAGAATGATGATTTATCTACGGTGTCCCGTTGGGGCCATCGCGACATATTTATTAAATCAAGTAAAGTCGAAACAACGAAACAACGAAACTACGATGGTGAAAAGTCGAAACAACGAAACAAAGATGGTGAAAAGTCGAAACTACGATTGTGAAAAGTCGAAACAACGATGGTGAAAACGTGCAACTACGATGGTGAAAACGCGAAACAACGATGGTGAAAACGCGCAACTACGATGGTGAAAACGCGAAACAACAATGGTGAAAAGTCGAAACTACGATGGTGAAAACGCGAAACTACAATGGTGAAAAGTCGAAACAACGTTCACCAACGTAATTTCGTTTCGACTTTTCATCATCGTTGTTTCGACTGTTCACTATCGTAGTTGTGACTTTTCACCATCGTTGTTTCGTTGTTTCGACTTTTCACGATCTGAGTTTTGTTGTTTCGACTTAACTAAATTTAAAAAATATGCCGCGATGGCCCCTAATCGACTAAATTTACAGATTTTTTTTGTTAAATGGAAACATAGTTTTACTGAAATATTTGATAAACAAATTTAATCTGTGAGCGTTAATGATGTCCAAAAAAGTAATGTTTAGGACCTTAAATCGAAATTTAGGAGAACAAAGGCTTTTTTCTGCTAAGAAAGGGAAAGCAAGTGAATTTGATATGATGCCGGCTGAAAAATGACAAAATGATATTGAAGTTTCGTGTTAACAATCTTATTAAATGTTTAGTTTTTTTATCGGATGCATTCCTTCTGACTTATGCAGGTCTATCAGAAAATCTATTCTGACTGATGCAGGTCTATCATAAACCCTATTCTGACCGATGCAGGTCTATCATGAACCCTATTCTAAATATAGTATTGTAGACCCAAGGTTCCGTGCTGTACATTTACGCCTAGTATATTATAAATTATAGTGTTGTATTTTATATTCATACGCATATGGTCGGAAAATAATAATAACGGTTTGATGGACAGAATGGCTTTAGAATAAAGAGAAGTATACTTTCACCTGTTTTATTACTTTAGGAAAGCATAAATATTCTTTATTTCCTCCTGTAAGGGAGAGCAGCATAAATAATATTACATAAAAGAACAATTTACAAATGATTATGAACAACATATGGTCTGTAATACAAAACAAAGTCGTTATTACAAAGAAAAAAACATACATTATACATCCACAGACACACACAGACTGGTAAACAATCACTTGCGCACTTGGATAGCCAACTCCCCACTGGATAGCCAACTCCCCACAGGATAGCCAACTCTCCACTGGATAGCAAGTTCCCCACTGGGTAGCCAAATCCCCACAGGATACCTAATTCCCCACTGGTAAGCCAACTCCCGACAGGATAGCCAACTCCTCACTGGATAGCCAGTTCCTCACTGGATAGCCAACTCCCCACAGGATAACCAATTCCCTAAAGTATAGCCAACTCCCTACAGGATAGCCAGCTCCTCACTGGATAGTCAACTCCCCATAGGATAGCCAACTCCCCACTGGATAGTCAACTCCCGGCAAGATAGCCAACTCCCCACTGGATAGCCAGCTCCTCACTGGATAGCCAACTCCCCACAGGATAACCAATTCCTCAAAGTAAAGCCAACTCCCCACTGGATAGCCAACTTCTCACTGGATAGCCAGCTCCTCACTGGATAGCCAACTTCTCACTGGATAGCCAGCTCCTCACTGGATAGCCAACTTCTCACTGGATAGCCAGCTCCTCACTGGATAGCCAACTCCTCACAGGATAATCAACTCTATAAAGGATAGCCAACTCCCTACAGGATAGTCAACTCCCCACAAGATAGCCAACTCACCAATGGATAGCTCACTCTCCACTGGATTACCATCTTCCCACAGGATAGCCAACTCTCCACTGGATAGCAAGTTCACCACTGGATAGCCAACTCTCCACTGGATAGCGAACTCCCCATAGGATAACCAACACTTCACTGGATATCAAGTTCCCCATTGGATAGCGAACTCCCCGCAGGATAGCCAACTCCCCGTTGGATAGTCAACTCCATAAAGGATAACCAACTCCCCATTGGATAGTCAACTCACCACAGGATAGCCAACTCCCCACTGGATAGTCAACTCACCACAGGATAGCCAACTCCCCACTGGATAGCCAACGTTCAAGTGCTGCCACCGTCCGAATGCTGACACCGTCTGAATTCTGACACCGTCTGGAGGATCTGTACAGCCCAGGTGCCAAACGGTTGCACTCAAACTAGCTGGATTATGTTGGTGTTTAATGACTCTCTATTAAGTGTATATTTATACAGTATGTCGGGTGTCAGCTTTTGTTACTCTGCAAAATACATGTTTGTTAACTAATGATTTATTTATCGAAGTGTTAGAACATTATTTTATGAACATACAGTGAGTGCCTTTTAATACGTTTCAATTAATAATTGTCGAATTCCGAAGACAAATACAATGTTTTACTCTATACGGTATATTCTATAATTTGAGAAACTACTTAACAGAGATTCATTTAGAGTCGGAACAAAAAGCATACCGTATATTGATTAAGTCATACATAGTTAATCTGGATAATCTTCTATATCTAGCTCTGTGGGGGGAAATAAAATTAATTATCACTGATTTCAATTTTATTTTTGTTTTGAGTAACTAAATTTAGCAGCACGAACGTGTCATTCAGTAACATTTCATACGCAAATGTGCATGTGTAGATGAATGATATAGTGAATAGACAATACGATAATCACATTACCACCCACTCTTCCGTGATAGACTCGCCATTCATTTTGATTTACAGCTTGCACGCAGGGGAAACCGTCTCCTATATACTATATTTAACCCTTTACTTCATATAGACGCCTTTTGACACCTCTAATATTGTCGCCTTTGGAAACCTCTATAGAAGGCTTTTGAATTATTGGGTGAATTACGTTTATATTAACTGACAGAGTGTAAAAAAGTGCAGGAAGTGTTCAGATTGCTCGTTACGAGCAATCTGAACTCTTCCTGAACTGTTTTCAAAGGTATTCTGTGATTGGTTAGTGAAAACACGTATCTATGAAGTTAAAGGGTTAAATTGCCGATAGCTAGGTTTTAATAAAAATTCATACGCCTTTCTTATGTGATTGATACTTTTTTATGCCCCCCCCCCCCCCTACCCCCTAATTTTTTTATGCCCCCCGCCCCCCCCCCCCCCCCCCCCCCCCCAAAAAAAAATAAAAAAATTTGAGTGGCATATAGTTATCGCAGCGACCGTCCTTTCGTCCTTCCGTCTGTCCGTCCGTCCGTCCGTCCTTCCGTCCGATATTTCGTGTCCGGCCTGTAACTTTGTCATGCATAGATGGATTTTGTTGATACTTGCTACAAATGATCAACATAGTATAGCGACGTGTCGCGAGTAAGACCCACACCCGTACTTTAAAGGTCATAGTCACAATTTGAGTTTGTTTGACAACACTTTGAGTTTGTGTGAGATTTCGTTTCAAGCCTGTAACTTTGTCATGCATATATGGATTTTGTTGATACTTGCTACAAATGATCAACATAACATGACGAATGTCGCGAGTAAGACCCACACCCGTACCTCAAAAGTCAAGGTCACAATTTGAGTTTGTTTGACAACAATTTGAGTTTATGTGAGATTTCGTTTCCGGCCTGTTACTTTGTCATGCATAGATAAATTTTAATGATAAATCATGACATGTTGCTAGTAAGACCCACACCTGTACCTCAAAGGTCAAGGTCACAATTTGAGTATGTTTGACAGCACTTTGAGTTTGTGTGAGATTTCTTGTCCGGTCTGTGACTTTGTAACGTATAGATGTTTTTTTAAATACTTGCTACAAATGATCAACATAACATGACAACGTGTCGTGAGTAAGACCCATACCCATACCTCAAAGGTCAAGGTCACACTTTGAGTTTGTTTGACAACACTTTCAGTCTGTTTGAGATTTCGTGTCTGGCCTGTAACTTTGTCATGCATAGATGGATTTGTTAATACTACCTACAAATGACCAACATAACATAACGATGTGTTGCACGTTACACCCAGAATCCAACTTCAAAGGTCAAGGTCACAATTTAACTTTGATTGATGACAATTTCAGTCTGATTGAGATTTCGTGTCCGGTCTGAAACTTTGTCACCTAAGGATAAATTTCAAAAACACTTGGCTCAATTCATCAGCATGACATTACAAAGTAACACGTATAATACCCACATGCGTACCTCAAAGGTCAAGGTCAAACTTTGAGTTTGTTTGACAACACTTTCAGTCTGTGTGAGATTTCTTGTCCGATCTCTAACTTTATCATCTATGGATATATTTTAAAAACACTTGGCTCAGTTGATAAACATCACATATTTAAGTGTCGTATGTAAGACACAGAACCTTTCCTCAAAGGCCAAGGTCACACTTTCAATATGTTTGATATTACGATTCTGGTCTGTGACTTTGATTGACAATGTTGTTTACCAGAGATAAACCACGTTATCTAACAGAGATGGTCCACGTTGTCTACCAGAGATGAACCACGTTGTCTTCCAGAGATTGGCCATGTTGTCTACCAGAGATAGACCGTGTTGTCTACCAGAGATTGACCATGTTGTTTACCAGAAATGGACCATGTTCTCTACCAGATATTGACCATGTTGTCTACCAGTGATGGACCATGTTCTCTACCAGAGATGGACCGCGTTGTCCACCAGAGATAGATCACGTTGTCTACGAGAAATGGACCATGTTGTCTACCAGATATGAACAACGTTATCTACCAGAGATGGGCCATTTTGACTATCGGATATCCATGTTGTCTACCAGAGATAAACCACGTTGTCTACCAGAGATGAACCATGTTGTCTACCAGAGATGGACCATGTTGTCTACCAGAGATGAACCACGTTGTCTACCAGAGATAGACCATGTTGTCTACCAGAGATGGACCTTATTGTCTACCAGAGATGGACCATGTTGTCTACCAGAGATTAACCATGTTGTCTATCAAAGATGGACCACGTTATCTACCAGAGATGGACAACGTCATCTACCAGAGATCGACCATGTTGTCTACCTGAGATGGACCATGTTGTCTACCAGAGATGAACAAGGTTGTCTACTAGAGATAGACCATGTTGTCTACCAGAGATGGACCATGTTGTCTACCAGAGATGGACCATGTTGTCTAAAAGAGATTGACCATGTTGTTTACCGGAGATGGACCATGTTGTCTCCCAGAGATAGACCGTATTTTCTACCAGAGATGGACCGTGTTATCTACCAGAGATGAACCATGTTGTCTACCAGAGATGGACCATGTTGTCTACCAGAGATGAACCACGTTGTCTACCAGAGATAGACCATGTTGTCTACCAGAGATGGACCTTATTGTCTACCAGAGATGGACCATGTTGTCTACCAGAGATTAACCATGTTGTCTATCAAAGATGGACCACGTTATCTACCAGAGATGGACAACGTCATCTACCAGAGATCGACCATGTTGTCTACCTGAGATGGACCATGTTGTCTACCAGAGATGAACAAGGTTGTCTACCAGAGATAGACCATGTTGTCTACCAGAGATGGACCATGTTGTCTACCAGAGACGGACCATGTTGTCTAAAAGAGATTGACCATGTTGTTTACCGGAGATGGACCATGTTATCTACCAGAGATAGACCGTATTTTCCACCAGAGATGGACCGTGTTATCTACCAGAGATGGACCATGTTATCTACCAGGGATAGACCGTATTTTCTACTAGAGATGGAACATGTTGTCTACCAGAGATATACAATGTTTTCTACCAGAGATGGACCTTGTTATCAACCAGAGATTGACCATGTTGTCGTTCAGAGATGGACAGTGGTGTCTTCCAGAGATGGACCGTGTTATCTACCAGAGATTGGCCATGTTGTCTTTGTCTACTAGAGATGGACCAAGTTATCTACCACAGATGGACCACGTCGTCTACCAGAGATGGACCACGTTACCTACCAGAGATGAACCACGATATCTATCAGAGATGAACCATGTTATCTACCAGATATGGACCGTGCTGTCTACCAGAGATGGACCGTGTTGTTTACCAGATATGGATCATGTTGTCTATCAGAGATGAACCACGTTATCAACCAGAGATGGACTGTGTTGTCTATCAAAGATGGAACATGTTGTCTACCAGAGATGAACCCCGTCATCTACCAGTGATGGACCACGCAATCTACCAGAGATGGACCATGTTGTTTACCAGAGATGGACCATGTTATCTACCACAGATGGACCATGTTATTTACCAGAGATGGACCATGTTGTCTACCAGAGATCGACCACGATGTCTTCCAGAGATGGACCACGTTATCTACCAGAGATGTACCACGATGTCTACCAGAGATGGACCACGTTATCTGCCAGAGATGAACCACGCTATCTACCAAAGATGAACCATGTTTCTACCGGAGATGGACAATGTTGTCTACCAGAGATGAACCACGTTATCTACCAGAGACGGACCATGTTGTCTACCAGAGATGGACTGTATTGTCTACCAGAGATGGACCATGTTGTCTATAAGAGATGGACCGTGTTGTCTACCAGAGATGGAAAGTATTGCCTACCAGAGATGTACCCTATTATCTACCAGAGATGAACTGTGTTGTCTACCAGAGACGGGCCAAGTTGTCTACCAGAGATGGACTGTATTGTCTACCAGAGATGGACCATGTTGTCTACCAGAGATGGACTGTATTGTCTACCAGAGATGGACCACGTTATCTACCAGAGACGGACCATGTTGTCTACCAGAGATGGACTGTATTGTCTACCAGAGATGGACCACGTTACCTACCAGAGACGGACCATGTTGTCTACCAGAGGTGGACTGTATTGTCTACCAGAGATGGACTGTATTGTCTACCACAGATGGACTATGTTGTCTATCAGAGATGGACCGTAATGTCTACCAGAGATGGACTGTATTGTCTACAAGAGATGGACTGTATTGTCTACCAGAGATGGACCATGTTGTCTATCAGAGATGGACTGTATTGTCTAACAGAGATGGACTGTATTGTCTACCAGAGATGGACTGTGTTGTCTACCAGAGATGGACTGTATTGTCTACCAGAGATGAACCACGTTAACTACCAGAGACGTACCATGTTGTCTACCAGAGATTAACTGTATTGTCTACCAGAGATGGACTATGTTGTCTATCAGAGATGGACCGTAATGTCTACCAGAGATGGACCGTATTGTTTACAAGAGATGGACTGTATTGTCTACCAGAGATTGACCATGTTGTCTATCAGAGATGGACTTATTGTCTACCAGAGATGGACTGTATTGTCTACCAGAGATGGACTGTGTTGTCTACCAGAGATGGACCGTATTGTCTACCAGAGATGAACCCTATTATCTACCAGAGATGGACTGTGTTGTCTACCAGAGACGGACCATGTTTTCTACCAGAGATGGACCATGTTGTCTACCAGAGATGGACTGTATTGTCTACCAGAGATGGACCATGTTGTCTACCAAAGATGGACCGTGTTGTCTATCAGAGATGGACCATGTTGTCGTTCAGAGATGGACCTTGTTGTCTACCAGAGATTGACCACTTTGTCTTTTATATCTGAATTACGTTATCTAACAGAGATTGACCACGTTGTCTACCAGAGATGTACCATGTTGTCTACCAGAGATAAATCACGTTGTCTACCAGAGATATGCCATGTTGTCTACCAGAGATGGACCGTGTTTTCTACCAGAGTTGGACCGTATTGTCTACCAGATATGAATCACGGACCATGTTGTCTACCGAAGATGAACCAAGTTATCTACAAGAGATGGACCGCGTTGTCTACCAGAGATGGACCGTGTTGTCTACCAGAGATGGACCGTATTGTTTACCAGATATGAATCACATTATTTACCAGAGATGAACCGTGTTATTTACCAGAGATGGACCATGTTATCTACCAGAGATATACCGTATTTTCTACCAGAGATGGACCATGTTATCTACCAGAGATAGACCGTATTTTCTACTAGAGATGGACCATGTTGTCTACCAGAGATATACAATGTTTTCTATCAGAGATGGACCATGTTATCAACCAGAGATTGACCATGTTGTCGTTCAGAGATGGACCGTGGTGTCTTCCAGAGATGTACCATGTTGTCTACCAGAGATAAATCACGTTGTCTACCAGAGATATGCCATGTTGTCTACCAGAGAATGACCGTGTTGTCTACCAGAGATGGACCGTATTGTCTACCAGATATGAATCACGGACCATGTTGTCTACCGAAGATAAACCAAGTTATCTACAAGAGATGGACCGCGTTGTCTACCAGAGATGGACCGTGTTGTCTACCAGAGATGGACCGTATTGTCTAACAGATATGAATCACATTATCTACAAGAGATGGACCATGTTATCTACCAGAGATAGACCGTATTTTCTACCAGAGATGGACCGTGTTATCTACCAGAGATGGACCATGTTGTCTACCAGAGATATACAATGTTTTCTATCAGAGATGGACCATGTTATCAACCAGAGATTGACCATGTTGTCGTTCAGAGATGGACCGTGGTGTCTTCCATAGATAGACCGTGTAGTCTACAAAAGATGGACCGTGTTGTCTACCAGAAATGGACCGTATTGTTTACCAGATATGAATCACGGACCATGTTGTCTACCGAAGATGAACCATGTTATCTACAAGAGATGGACAATGTTGTCTACCAGAGATGAACCATGTTATCTACCAGAGATGAACCATGTTGTCGACCAGAGATTGACCATTTTGTCTACCGGAGATGGACGATGTTGTCTACAAGAGATGGACTATGTTGTCAGCCAGAGATGGACTTTGTTGTCTACCAGAGATGGACCATATTGTCTTCCAGACATGGACCACGTTGTCTACCAAAGATGGACCATTTTATCTACCAGAGATGAACCACGTTATCTACCAGAGATGAAACAGGAGATGGACCATGTTGTCTACAAGAGATGAACCATGTTATCTACCAGAGATGAACCATGTTGTCAGCCAGAGACGGACCATATTGTCTACAAAAGATGTAATATGTTGTCTACCAGAGATGGACCATGTTGTCTACCAGAGATGGACCATGTTGTCTTCCAGAGATGGACCACTTTGTCTACCAGCGATGAACCATGTTATCTACCAGAGATGAACAACGTTATCTACCAGAGATGAACCAGGAGATGGACCATGTTGTCAACAAGAGATGAACCATATTATCTACCAAAGATGAACCATGTTTTTTCTACCAGAGATGAACCATGTTGTCTACGAGAAAATGACCATGTCGTCTACTAGATAAGAACCACGTTGTCTATCAGAGATAGACCGTGTTGTCTACCAGATATGGACCATGTTGTCTACCTGAGATGAACCACAATATCTACCAGACATGAGTCATGTTGTCTACCAGAGATAGACCATGTTGTCTACCAAAGATGTACCATGTTGTCTACTAGAGATCGACAGCGTTGTCTATCAGAGACGGACCAGGTTATCTACCAGAGATGGACTGTATTGTCTACCAGAAATGGACCATGTTGTCTACCAGAGATTGACCATGTTGTCTACCAAAGATGTACCATGTTGTCTACTAGAGATCGACCATGTTGTCTACCAGAAATGGACTATGTTGTCTACCAAAGATGGACCATGTTGTCTGCTGGAGATGAACCAGGAGATGGACCATGTTGTCAACAAGAGATGAACCATATTATCTACCAAAGATGAACCATGTTTTCTACCAGAGATGAACCATGTTGTCTACGAGAAAATGACCATGTCGTCTACTAGATAAGAACCACGTT
>CM055907.1:11549132-11559132 GCA_029582155.1 Panopea generosa | reverse complement strand
GAGGTGTGAATTTGGCCAATTTAAAGGCATGTCCACAGCATATTGCTAAAATTACATATCCTAGAGCAATAAAGAAACAATCAGTGTGTAGCAAACAGCATGTTTATCATGAAAATCTGGTGAGAATAAACAGTGTACCTATCAGCAAAGCACTGAACCAAAAGAAATAACGTGTATATTGTCTTAATCCAAGATCAGTTAAAAATAAAACTACTTCTATATGTGAATACATAAAGTCTAATGACTTTGGCATTTGTGCCGTAACAGAGACATGGCTTGGTACCAACAATGACAAAATATGCATTAGTGAACTTGTGCCTGAAAATTATAGCATAAAACATGTTGCAAGTGTTAAAACAGGGCGCGGTGGGGTTTGGCGCTCATTTAAAAACCGTCTATTACTGTAAACTGTGTTAGGTTCAGTCCTCAAATTACTCAGTTTAAACATATGAATTGTAGTTTAAACATATTCAGCTAGCCAAAGTATATAGACCACCTCCTTTTCGAGAAAATGGTTTAATGACCGGTATGTTCCTAGAAGACGAATGGCCAATGTTCTTGTCAGAATATGCAACTATTGATAAAGATATCATGATTGTTGGTGATTTAAATTTTCGCCTTGATGTACCCACTTACCGTGATACAATGTCATTCACTAGCATCCTACATTTTTGTGGTATGCAACAACATATACATGAACCATCACATGTTCGAGGACACATCTTAGACGTAATCATTACCAGGGACAATATTTACATAGTATCTGATATCATTGTGACTGATCCGGGGCTTTGTGACCATCTTGGTAACATGAAAAAATGATCATCTAGCAGTCAATTTCAGTGCAAATACATCTAAACCTCGACTTGAGAGGAAAACTGTGATAAACAGGAAACTCCGATCTATTGATATTGATTCATTCAACATTTAACAGGACTTACTTGCATCTAACTTGATACATGTTCAAAGCTTAAATGTCAATGAGTTACTGGATTCATACATTAATGGTTTGACAAAAATAATTGATAAACATGCACCAGTACGTTCCAAAACTATTACACTTCGACCTAATTGGCCATGGTCCATAGATAAACCACATGCTGTTAAACTTCTGAAGCGAAAGTTGGAACGTAAATGGCTTCAAACTAAACTTACTGTTGATCATCAAATCTACAGAAGCCAGTGTGCGACATTCAACATCATGCTGAAAGAGACTCGTATCGACTATTATCCAAGTCAGGTTGAATCCTTTGGCAAAGATACAAATGGTTTATTCCAGATTACTAAATATCTACAAGGCAGCAGTAAAAATGGCTTAGACCTTCCCTCTGACTCCTCTTCAAAAGATACTGCTCAAAACTTTAGTGATTTTCTCACATTCATTTTCGAAACCATTCAACACGAAATCAGTAAAACTAATGTGGAGTCTACCATAGAACATGAAAATGATGTTCCTATGTTAGAAAACATACTACCTGCTTCACAGGAAGAAGTAAGAAGAATCATACAAAAAGCTCCAACTAAATCATGTGAACTTGATCCGATACCAACATGGATTCTGAAATCTTGTTTAAATGAACTTCTACCTCTGATCACTAACATCATAAATGCATCAATCAGTTCTTGCTATGTACCCAAAGCATTTAAGAGTGCTATCATACGACCGCTTTTGACGAAACCTGGTCTAGATGCTGATGTACTAAAGAACTACAGACCTGTGGCGAATCTTCCGTTTTTGTCAAAGATTTTAGAGAAGGTGGTAGATGCATGATTAGAAAACCATCTCTCAGAAAACAGCCTGCACGAGCCTCATCAATCAGCTTACAGAAAATCCAATTCCAATAAAACGGCTCTACTTAAAGTTCAAAATGAAATCCTTCAATCTCTTGACAGTAACCGTGTCACAGTTCTTGTATTACTTGACCTATCAGCTGCGTTTGACACTATTGATCACCATACACTGTTAAGCCGTCTAGAAAATCATTATGGAATTTCTGGTAATGCGCTTTCATGGATTTCCTCATATATGCGTGAACGTTTCCAGATTGTGTGCGTAAATGGTGAACCATCAGATCCTGTACGTATGAGTTCCTCAGGGATCTGTTTTGGGTCCAAAATATTTCACAATGTACACAAAACCAGAAGGTTCAATTTGTCGAAGTCATGGACTACAATATCCTTTCTAGGCTGACGATTCTCGACTTTATATTTCATTTAAACCTATAGACACTGTTTCCAAAATTGAAGCTCTACATCGCAATGAGTGTTGCTTAGCTGAAATGGTCTCTTAGATGAACAGAAATATGCTTAAACTTAACACAGACAAGACTGAAGTAATGCTGTTCTCATCAAAACATAATTCCAAATATGTTGAAAATGTATCAGTGAAAGTTGGTGAATCTTTGATTAAGTCAACAAACTCTGCTAGAAGTCTTGGTGCCATATTTACTCCACATATGGATATGGAAGAGCAAGTTAACTATGTATGTAGATCTGCATATATTCAACTACGCAGTATTAGTCGTATAAGAAGATTTCTTGCAAATGATGCAACAATAACTCTAGTTAATTCATTAGTTACCTCAAGATTCGACTACTGTAATGCGATTCTTGTCGGCATTTCAAGTTCTACTTTAAATAAACTGCAGCGTGTACAAAATACTGCTGCTTGTATTTTCACAAGAAATTCACGCCACAGCTATATAACTCAAGTGCTGAAAGAACTCCATTGGTTACCTGTGCCTTACAGGATTCAGTATAAAGTCCTTATACATACGTACAAGGCGTTACATGGTCAGTCACCACTATATATACAAGAAATGTTCAAGGTTTATAGACCAGCTAGGAACCTACGCTCTAGTAACTCGCTGACTTTAGTGGTACCAAGGAATAAAACTTCTATTTGGAAACAGGCGTTTCGAGCATTCTGCTCCGAGCTTATGGAACACATTGCCTAGCAATATCCAGAGCGCACAATCTTTAAATGTGTTTAAGAAACTGTTAAAAAACACACTTCTTTATGAAACACTTTTTTCACTGAATAGTAACAGTGTTATGTGACGCTGTTCTAGAAACACTGACATTTGATGATATCCAGCAATCTCTCAACTTCCTGATTTTTTATCAGTTTTTTATGATGCTTTTTTTTATGATTTCTTTGTGATGCCATACACTTGTTTTATTTGCATTGTAGATTGATTTTAATCTCCATGTTTACTGTATACTATTTTAGTCTATATGCAGACGCCATGTCTGTTTTATTCAGTTTGATGTGACTGGGATTTCCATGCTGATGTATGTTTTATGATCTTATCTTTTATTTTTTTAAGCCGAGTCTTTAAATTGATATGCAATACTATGTGAGCAAATTTTACTGTATGTACAACACTTTTGAACGTATTTCTGATATGATAAGAGTGCTATATAAGTGTGGTGTAATAATAATAATAATAATAATAATTATAATAAAACCATCAGTCCCAAAACCTGTACTTGATCAATATATATTGTTCTTGTTTCACTTTTAGTCGAGTATTCCGATAATCGGTAATCAAACAGACCATGATATGTCATTATTTCTTATTAGTTTGAAGCATAAAGCCAATTAAAATAACAAACCATACATTACATTCAAGCTAACAGCAGATTTTACAAAAAAGCTTACAACAGAGCTTAAACAGATCTTACAATAGACCTTATAATAAAGCTTACACTAAATATTACAAATGAGCTTACAATAAAGCTAACAACAGAGCTAAAAAAAACACAAAAAAAATTACAATTAAGCTTAAAACGCAGCTTACAATATAGCTTAATAGATAGCTTACAATAAAGCTTACAACAGAGCTAACAACAGAAATTATGATATATATATTACAATAAGATTTACAACATAGCTTACAAGATAGTTCACAGCAAATCTAACAAATAGCTTACAATAAAGCTCACAACAGAGCAAACAACATAGCTTACAATAAAGCTTACAACATAGTTCAAAGTAGAACTTATTTTAGAGTTTACAATAAAGCTTACAGCAAAGCTTGCAATACAACACTTTACAACAGAGCTTCCAACAAAACTTACAGCAGATCTAAGAGGAGAGCTTACAATAAAGCTTACAACATAATTTACAATATAGCTTACATCAGAGCTTACAATAAAGCTTACAGCATAGATTACAACACAGTTTAAACATAACCTACAACAGAGCTTATAACAGAGCTTACCACATAGCTAACATAACTTACAACATAACTTACAATATCTTACAACATAGCTTAAAACATATGTTACAACAGAGCTTAACACAGAGCTTAAATCAGAGCTTACATCAAAGCTTACACCATACCAGAGCTTACAACATAGCTTACAGCAGAACTTACAACATACTAACAACAAAGTTTACATCAAAGCTTATAATAAAACATACAACAGAGCTTATAACACAGCTTAAAACACAATCTACAAAAGAGTTTACAACAGAGCTTACCACATAGCTTACCTAGCTTAGAGCAAAATTTACCATATCTTACAACATAGCTTAAAACATAGGTTACAACAGAGCTTAACACAAAGCTTAAAACAGAACTTACAACAGAGCTTACAACATAACATACATAATATATTTTAACAGAGCTTGCATCAGAGGTTACATCATAGCTTACAACATAGCTTACACCAGAGCTTATAATAAAGCTTACAACAGCGCTTACAACATAGCTTACACCAAAATTTACAATAGAGCTTAAAACAGAGCTTACACATAAAACTGATATGCTTACAGAGAATCCTTTCATCACATATTATCAATGTGTTTTCAAATACATTTTTTCTCCTTTTTCTTTGTTGAATCTGGAAGAAGGTCCCGACACTTAATTGCAATGAAAACGGATCAATTGATTATACATATATATATACTCTTTATTTCCCTTTTAGATCAAGGATTACAAAGTAACATTATTTCAAACATTACAAACAGTACAAGTACAAAACATATAAAACACATGGTATAGGTACATGACATCACAAGGCGTAATTCATAATGGTTACGAAACAATCACAAAATGAACAATCTACACACAAGTTCAACTGAATTGGTTATACTAAACAGAACATTCGATACTCATATACACATGCATATATACATGCATATGTATACACATACATACAATCTTATATACATATATATAATATTAATTTGAAATAACCACTGTAATATCAACACTTAAAACATAACTTACAACAGAGCTTATCCTCCTTTCAATATTCATTATGTTTAAAACGTAACAAATTGGATAAAGTTACAATAAATCTAGACTCAGCTTGTTGAATGAATCTAACAACAACGTTTGAGTCATGTTTGTGTCCACGATTCTCCGCTCCCAGGTCCGATGCTTGACCACTGAACCACATGCTCAGAAGCTTTTCCAAACAAGCGGCTTCGATGATGTTTAATAGTTCCGAAATCGTGTGAACTGTAAAACTGAATTCCATTATTGAAAATTACACGTCTATTTCAGACTGAGAGAAGAATGAGGTAAATAACCTCCCTTGTATTAATTAGAGAACCTCAAACTACTTTAAACGTGCAGGCCCGTTTCGTAATTTTCTAGTCTATCCCAGAACCTGATATCTCCCGAACCAGGTCTATTTACCACAAATGAAAAAGCAAGGAATTCTTTACCTGTCCCACAATTCAAAGCAATTGAACGGTTACTTAACTATGACGTTGTCCAAGCGTCAAGTTAAAGCAACTGACCAATCAACGTACTCAAATGGGGAGTTTCCACTATTGTTATTCTATGGACCCAATCGGGAGAGCGAGGTCCGTTCCTCAAACAAGCAATTATAATATGAATATTAAAAAAGCGAAGAATTCTATACCTGTCCCACAATTTAAAACAATTGAACGGTTACTAAACTATGACGTTGTTCAACTGTTCAATTAAAGCAATTGACCAATCGACGTGCTCAAATGTTTTTTTCTCCACTGTTGCTATTTAACGGATACAACCGGGAGCGCGGTGTCCGTTCTACAGACAAACAATTTTAATACGAATATTATACATGTGAACAGCCACAAGTATTTTATTAACACAAATTTTATGTGAACTTTATAATAATTATATAATAATTTTCTTACGTTCATATGATGATATAAGCGGAACGCTAAACGAACTTCGTGACATATTTTTTTTACAAGTTTAAACCTTGTATCTAAGAAGTTAGTTGGAAACTCAACAAAGTTATGAAACGGATTTCAGCTATACGTATATCAAAGAAAAATGTATTGCAAACCTAGACAAACTATTAAATATGTGTTAATTGATAAAAACACATATAAATATTCATAGAAAAAAGTGATACTATATAGCCAAGTCCAATTTTATTAAGGAGAAATATGTTCCAAATAGATAAGTATGCACATTGTATATTTTGAATTTTTTGTATTATAATGATTGTGTTGTTTTTTTTAATTTTGACCAATAACATAACTATTTACACAGTATATACGATATTGTAAATACTTTGTATCAGTTGTATACTTTGAATATTTTAGTATTGTAATGATTATATATTAATTTCGATAAGCGCCATAACTATTTACACATTATATACGATATTGTAAATACTTTGTATCAGTTGTATACTTTGAATATTTTAGTATTGAAATGATTACATATTTATTTCGATAAGCGCCATAACTATTTACACAGTATATACAATATTGTAAATACTTTGTATCAGTTGTATATTTTGAATATTTTAGTATTGTAATGATTATATATTAATTTCGATAAGCACCATAGCTATTTACACAGTATATACGATATTGTAAATACTTTGTATCAGTTGTATACTTTGAATATTTTAGTATTGTAATGATTATATATTAATTTCGATAAGCGCCATAACTATTTACACAGTATATACAATATTGTAAATAATTTGTATCAGTTGTATATTTTAAATATTTTAGTATTGTAATGATTAAAATATTAATTTCGATAAGCGCCATAACTATTTACATAGTAATGTGAGATTGTAACTAGTATATGTCACTGATATATTTTATGTAGATATTCCTGGAATGAATAAATTCATACATAGAAAAACAAATTCCACGCCTTATGAACATGTTAGTGATAACGCATAGTAACATTGCAGTACCAACATTCAAAATATTTATGTTTGGTTTATTCATACATTTTATTCTTTATTTATTTTTTATCATGGTAAATATCATAATGTTACGTCGTATAAAATACACTTTACACGACAATGTCATTCTATAAAGAAATATGAGAATTTAAAAATGTCATTTTTTAAAGCAATTCATATAACATTACTAATTTAAAAGAGTAGAACTTCGTTAGCTCGACCACGGATGGCTGGAACACCACATATATTTCGAACCACTTATCTGGTCCTGGCCATATTCCTATTTCGATTTATATATATGTATATGCATGGTATGATGTGGGACAATACTTAGCTCGAACATCCCTTTATCCGAACTATTTTGTCCAGTCCCGTTGGGTTCGAGCCATCGGAGTTCTACTGCATATAATTAAATGTGTCTTGATAAATATGAATAATATTAAACATTTACTGTTCAACAATACAATAAGGAGAGGAATTATAAAAGCTTGTCTTTTATTCCAATCATTTGATATTTTTTTATTTTTTTTTTTGCCAATGTGTAATATTGTAAATCTTCGAATAGAATATGTTTAGATTAAAATAGATGAAACAATAAACATTTTAACGGGTATTCCTATATATACAGTTAAATTATGGTCATAATTAGCATCAACGTACAAACCTTTATAATGGCAACACCAAAAACAACATGTGCATGAATTATATACTTATATAACTTCAGGAAATGGCAATGAAAGTCTATAAATAATAAATAATTCAATAAATAAACACGGCCAATGAGACGCACATTGATGTTGATAAAAACAACTTGATACCAGACCATATATGGATAGCGTTATGTTGTATTTGATATGAAAATATATAAATATATGTTTATACCGTAGAAATATGTTAGGTATCATACCATTCATTTTTGTTGTAGAAATATGATTAATGTCAGAATAAATATTTGTATAATATCTTTGAATGTGTTTGATATGTTAAAATAACAAGTTTTGTCCATATATTTAGTTTTGTTGTGGGGCACCTTGCCAAGACGTTTGTGAATCACTATTATTTATTTTGAATGATACGTCGAAATACTAAAGAAAGACATCGCATTATATATATATATATCCAATACTGCAAAATCGTATATATGGAAATAATTATTTGTGAATAACCAAGACATAAATGTACAGACCAGACTACGGCGAGTGCGTCTAGCTAAAATGCAAACCATAGATACAGTATCAAGGCCTCTGCCAAACCAATAAATTTGGTGTCGACCATGACTTATATACTATGGAATTACATGCAACACATCTGGACAGGGTTGACAAATTTACATACATGAACTGATAGCTTGATATGAGTAGGATGTATAACATCAATAAATAATTGCCTGTTAATGTCATATATACAGTTTTATAACGGTACTCACTATATTGGAGATATTTGAAATACAATAGTGACTGGTTAGCTGTTCCGTACAGTATGTTATTGACCCCGTTTTACTGGAGTTGTAACAATATTAACATATACATGCATACTGGTTCTTTTCCTTAAATACTTCAGGAGTCATAACTGTATCCTATTCATAAAGGGGGTTAAACTATTTCTACAATATTCATACAGCCTCTACTATCGAACATTATTCTATCATTTAAACATATGGTCTGACATCTATTAAATTTCTACGATATACATATATCAGCCTACCTACCTATATACTACATACATATTGTTTGCAATGAAACACAATTGTACAGCATACATATATGATTATTATTAATACTACTTCTAAAATAAACGACTATGATATAATATCAATCATACTTCAAATACATCACCATAATATATAATATTAATAAAACACCTTAATATACACATATTATATAAATTTACCATATCTCTGAACTATACACAAGTCCTATGACATCTAAGATAATACACATATATTCACAGAATTATTTTTGATGCTAATTATCTGTACATATTGTAAATTAACTGAATTGTAGAATTATGTTGATGTCAGATTATGTGTACATATTGTAGAATTATGTTTAATGCCATACCATGTGTACGTATTGTAAAATTATGCTGATGTCACATTATTGTAGAATTATGTTTGATGCCATACTTTAAGTATATTGTAGAATTATGTTGATGTCAGATCATGTGTACATATTGTAGAATTATGTTGATGTCAGATTATGTGTACATATTGCAGAATTATGTTGATGTCAGATCATGTGTACATATTGTAGAATTATGTTTGATGCCATACTATGTGTATATTGTAGAATTTTGTTGATGTCAGATCATGCGTACATATTGTATAACTATATTTGATGCCATGCTATGTGTACATATTGTAGAATTATGTTGATGTCAGACCATGCGTACATATTGTATAACTATATTTGATGCCATACTATGTGTACATATTGTAGAATTGTGTTGATGTCAGATCATGTGTACATATTGTAGAATTATGTTTAATGCAATACTATGTGTATATTGTAGAATTTTGTTGATGTCAGATCATGCGTACATATTGTATAACTATATTTGATGCCATGCTATGTGTTCATATTGTAGAATTATGTTGATGTCAGACCATGCGTACATATTGTATAACTATATTTGATGCCATACTATGTGTACATATTGTAGAATTATGTTGATGTCAGATCATGTGTACATATTGTAGAATTATGTTTGATGCCATACTATGTGTATATTGTAGAATTTTGTTGATGTCAGATCATGCGTACATATTGTATAACTATATTTGATGCCATGCTATGTGTACATATTGTAGAATTATGTTGATGTCAGATTATGCGTACAT